>VDFB02347638.1:0-14368 GCA_007258455.2 Sequoia sempervirens | reverse complement strand
AAGAAGAGGTGGAAGAGTCAGACATAGAAGAGGAAGAAGTAATTGATCAAGATCAAATGTGGCTAATAAGGGCCATTTCGAAGATCAAAAAAAGAACCAGAATAGAAGTCCCCAAATATTCTAGAAGTTTAAACTTGGAAGAGTTGATTGACCGGATCAATGAGCTAGAAGAGATTTTCAGTATGAAGAAATAGAGGACCTAGATCAGGTTAAGTTTGCAAAAATGAAGTTGAAGGGCCATGCAAATATTTGGTGGAAAGAGGTCCTATTGGAGAGAAATCAAAGAGGAAAGATCAGCAGTTGGGATTGCATGGTGGAGAAACTGAAGAAGCAGTTCATACCAGTGGACTACGAGTTAGATCTGGTGAAGAAATTGCAAGGGTTGAAGCAAAGAAGTAGATCTGTGAAAGAATACATAGAATATTTTCACAAGATGATCATTAGAACGGGCCATGTAGAGGCCAACAAGGAGAAGGTAGCTTGTTATCTTAATAGGTTACGGACAAGCATTCAAGAGGAGCTAAGCTTGGTCAGAATGACCACCATTGAGGATGTGTATCAATTTGCTCTAAAAGTCGAAGAGAAGCTGAGCAAAGATTTGACAGCAAGCAAAAAGGACGAGGAGGTCAAAGCGAAAGGGGTAGTGGAAGATCTTCTAGAAGCTGAAATGAGGATGAGAATAAAAATGAAGATGTGGATACCAGCCAAACCTAGAAGAATGATAACTTCTACCACCCTCGTGATCAAAATAGTGGCGATCAAAGAGGTAGAGAATAAGGAAGATCTGGACAAGGACCAAGAAGAGGCAGTTTTAGAGGAACTTGTTTCCAGTGTGGGGAAGAAGGGTATCAAGCCTATGAATTCCCACAACACCAAGGAAGGATGGACAGAAGGTCAAAAGGTCATGGAAGGGTTGCACATGCATATGAGGAGGCTCAATCTGAGCATTCAAATGATGCTAAAAGGGGGGAAGCCCTAGTGGTTAGAAGAGCCCTGGTGACTAAAGAGAAGGAGCTAGAAAAGAGGAAGAATCTATTTTGCACAAGGTACAAATGTGAAGGAAAATGTTGTGATGTCATTATTGATAGTGGGGGCACTAATAATCTGGTGTCAGAAGAGATGGTTACGAAGTTGAAGCTAAAGAGGGAAAGGCATCCACATCCATATCAGATTGCCTAGTTGCAGAAAGACCACAAAGTTCTAGTCAATGAGCAGTGCCCGGTGAAGTTCAAGATCGGAAGTTATTGTGATGAGGTACTCTGTGATATCATTCCCATGGATGCATGTCACATGTTGTTGGGGAGGTCGTGGCAGTTCGACAGGAAGGCTATGCATGATGGCCATGCAAACACTTATTCCCTGACGAAGGATGGAGTCTGCCATAAGTTGAAACCCCTGAAGGAGGGCGAAGAAAAGGTATGCAGTAGTGCTAGAGTTTGTTATGTTGATGGAAGGAAATTTTTAGAAGGCATGAAGCATGAGCGTATGGGTTATGCATTGATTCCTAGAATGGATAAGGAGGATAGTGAGAATGTGCCAATAGAAGTTTCTAGATTATTGAATGAGTTTCAGGATATTGTTTCTGATAATGTACCTGAGGGTTTACCACCAGTGAGGAAGATCATTCATCAAATTGACTTCATCCCTGGAGCCAACTTGCCAAATAAGGCAGCTCACAGAATGACTCCTACAGAAAATGAGGAGTTGAACAGACAAGTTCAGGAGTTGTTGAGAAAAGGTTTGATTCATGAGAGTCTGAGTCCATGTGCAGTACCTGCAATACTAGCACCGAAGAAGGATGGGGAGTGGAGGATGTGTATAGACTCCTGGGCCATAAATAAGATAACAATCAAGTACAGATTTCCCCTGCCAAGGATGGATGACCTGATGGATTATTTGAGTGAAGCTCAGTACTTCACAAAGATTGATCTGAAGAGTGGATATCACCAAATCCGGATTCGTGAGGGAGATGAATGGAAGACCACCTTCAAGACCAAAGAGGGCCTGTACGAGTGGTTAGTCATGCCTTTTGGGCTAACCAATGCATTGAGCATTTAATGCATATTCGTAGAGTCTTTGAAAAGTTGAGAGAAGAGAAATTGTTGATTAATTTGAAGAAGTGTAGTTTTGTGAAGGAGTTAGTGTACTTGGGGTTTATTGTCTCGGCGAAAGGTCTCAAGATGAACCCAGAGAAGGTGAAGGCTATTCTGGAATGGCCTACCCCAAGAACTGCTACTAAGGTGAGATCTTTCCATAGTTTGGATAGTTTTTATAGAAATTTCATCAGAAACTTTAATAGTATTTGTGCACGCTTGACTAAAACAATGAGAGGGGGAAAAAAGGAGTTCAAGTGAAGCACAGGAGCAGCGAATTTTTTTGATTTGTTGAAGCAGAAGGTGACAGAACAGCCTGTTCTATCCCTCCTGGATTTCAATAAGGTGTTTCAGGTGGATTGTGATGCCAGTTGTTGTGCCATTGGAGCAATGTTGAGCCAATAAGGTAAGCCCATTGCCTATTTCTGTTAAAAGTTAAATGATGCAAAGAGAAAGTACTTTGTATATGATCAGGAATTTTATGCAATAGTTCAAGCATTAAAGAAATGGAGACACTATCTATTTTTGAAAGAGTTTGTTCTATTTACTGATCATCAAGCATTACAGTACCTGAATAGTCAAGGAAAATTAAATCAAAGGCATATGAAATGGGTAGAATTTTTGCAGAGCTATACCTTTGTTTTAAAGCATAGGAGTGGGAGGTCGAATGGGGTTGCAGATGCCTTAAGTAGGAGGCAAACATTCTTGATAGAGATGCAGATTGAAGTGGTTGGGTTCAATGAACTCAAGACGTTGTACCCAGAAGATCTTGATTTTGCAGAGGCTTGGAGAGCTTGCAAGGAGCCTATTATAGTTGATAGAACGAAGTGGATGGATTACATAATCCAAGATGACATGTTGTTTAAGGGAATTCAATTGTGTATTCTGAGGAGCTCCATTAGGGAGAACATGACAAAGAAGCACAGTGGAGAAATGGCAGGACATTTTGGTTAGGATAAGACCATTGCCATTATCAGTGAGCATTATTATTGGCCTCAGTTATCATAGGATGTGAAGAAATTTGTGCAGAGTTGCAAGGTATATCAAATGGCTAAAGGAGTGAGCCAAAATACAAGGTTGTATCAGCCCTTACTTGTACTAGAGAGGTCATGGGAGGATATAAGTATGGACTTTTTCCTTGGTTTTCCAAGGACACAAAGAGGGAATGATTCAATGTGTGTGGTAGTTGACAGATTTTCAATGATGGCACATTTCATTCCATGTCGAAAGACCCATGATGCATTCCACATTGCTGACTTGTTTTTCAGAGAGGTGGTGAGGCTACATGGTCTGCCAAAGAGTATAGTCTCAAATCGTGACACCAAATTTGTTAGGTACTTTTGGAGGACCTTGTGGAAGAAATTGAGGACAGAGTTGAAGTTCAATTCTTCACACCATCCACAGACTAATGGGTAGATTGAGGTTGTGAATAGAAGTCTGGGCAACCTACTAAGATTCTTGGTAGTAGATAAACCCAAGGGATGGGACTTGATCTTACCCCAAGCCGAATTTTCTTAAAACAATTCTGTCAACCAGAGCACGGGAAGATCACCATTCCAAATTGTGTATGGAGGTAGTCCCAGGAATCTCCCACCAAGTAAACCCAAAAAAGCATTTGGACCAAGAGAAGAAGACAAGTGGTCAAAGCCAAAGACCTTTGGTAGAACACATCAAGAATATAGCTACGAGAAGATAAGAGAACATATTAACAAAGAAGGAAATGCCAATGTTTATAAGCAGTGCCAAGGAAAATCAGAAGAGGGAGGTATAAGGAGTTTTAGGATTGGTGATGAAGGATGGTCCACTTGAGGAAAGAAAGGTTTCCAAAGGGGAACCTATGTTAAGATGAAGAAGTTCGTCCCTGTAAAAATTCCTTTGAAGAGTAATGATCTCGTGGAACACATGAGGTAGAGTTGCCCATTGGAGTCAACATTTCCCTCGGTTCAACATTTCCGATTTGATGGTATCAAGGTAGAAGGTGGTGCAAAGGAAATGTAAAGAATGGGAACAAGGTGGCATCCCAAGCATCTACTTCAAAGAATGAGGGAGATTTCGAAGCAACCGATAGTGGGAAGGAGTGTTCAAAAAATAGGCGGCATGAACAATATCTAGTGCGTTGGAGAGGGAAGGCCTATGGAAGTATCCATTTTGGTTGTCTAAGGCGTAGGTTGGACGCTTAGTTTTTCAATTTATCAGAGACGCAAGGACGCAGGTCACTTCTCAAATTACTCGGGTGTCCTGATGCGTGAGCATCCAAAGGGTGGGTGGCAATCCCCGCATCACCCAAAAATATGCTTTTCCATTTATGATTCCTTTGTTAGCTTTTTGTAGATTTTTGCATTTTGGATACCCTTTCATCAAATAAGAGTTTCCAACCTTTCAGAACCGCTTTTCATTTCTTTTCCGGCCTTCTCAACCTGTTATTTTGAGCAGCTTTGAATTTGAAGGCGTGGGAAGACATAAATTTATGGTAAGGTACAAGATGTAAAAATAAGCACTTTGGAGAAAGAATCAAGTCAAGATCATTCACGGTTTGAAAGTTATTCAAGTTTCAGTTTCTACTTTTTGCCCTAAAAAACCTTTTGAGTCTAGTTTGAGGCAATTCAAACAACCCCATACAGGCTCCAAATATTGTCAATATAAGTAACTAGGGAAATCTGCCCCTAACGTGTTATTATTCAATTTCGAGCACCTTTCCAATACATCTCACTGGCTGGCTGACTTGAAAGGAGCTATTTATGGTGGGGTTTTCTAATTTTTTGTAGCTTTTTGGGGGAAAAGTTTGCATGCTACAAAAAGGGGAATTTTGTAGTTTTTGTAGCTTGCATGTATTGCAGAGCTTGAGGATTTGAGATCCTCTAAATGTAATATTTTCATTTATGGATAATAATAATAATTCTCTGGTTGTTTCCATTATTTATGTGTCTCGGTTTAGCACCCTCGTCATAATGTAATATCATGTATATATTTAAAATGTTTAGATGAATGTGATGTGACTTGAGTATATGAATGTGAAGCATAATTATATTGGTGTAAGGAAAACATGTCTTAAGGGTGTAAGCTAAAGAGAAGGTGTGAAGAAGAGAGAGTGCGCCAGTATCTGAAGATAATTTTCAGTGAGGAAGATTGTCAGTAGTGATTCTGGCACATTATGTGTTGTATTGAAGATCTATAAGCTTTATCATTATATTTTGGTAGGACTATTGTTCTACCTGTTGTGTTGTTTTAGTTGGGGATTGGTGTCTCCAACAGGTTGGTGTCTAAAAGAACATTAGGGGATTTTTTTCTTTGGTAGGTTGGTGCCTACTTTAGTGTGCAAAATTCACTTGTACATTTCTACATTGTGAGGCTAGATTTGGGTAATAGATCCAAGCAACATTCTCACTATGGTTTTCCCCATATTGGTTTTTCCACGTATATTTGGTGTTCTCTTGTGTTCTTTATGCTATTATATTTTGTTTGTTTATGTGAGGTTTGTTGTGAAGAATCATATATGTTGATAACTGTTGAAAAAGTTAAGAATTCTGGAATTTTTTAAATCTACTAATTCACCTCCTCCTCTTAGTATATTATGTTCCCTTCATTTTTATCATTAAAATAGATTGTAAAAATATTATAAGTATTACTAACTAATTCTAATACTTGAATTGTATTTATCTATATCTATAGAAATAAAGAAATATATTTCTTCTAAATTATCTAAAATAATTAGTAATCAAAGTATTTCATGTAGAATTAACCAAGGTAAATAGTTAGAAATATTGGACAAATCTACTACAAAATTAATAAAAAGGATTACATTATCTAGCTTTAGATGTGATAAGATGATGCTTAATAACTTGCACTTACTAATCTAATTTTTATTTTTCTATTAGACCTAAGATCGTGTAACTCTAATAGACTAAGAAATGACTTGTGTCATGTTATGGTTCAAACCTACACTTATAGTTTTGATAGTTTTCATGGTTTTAAACTTGATATGCAGTCTTGATCTTTTCACTGTCCTATGAATCTTGTTTACCTCTAATTTATTATAAATATAGTGCTCAAAAGAAACAATAGAAATTGTAGTACAAGGGATGATAAATTGGATTGCTTCTCTCCTTTCACCTTAGTCAAGCACTTGGATTGATTCGATGATTTAGAACAACTTGGAAGACACACCAAGAAGAATTTTGAATGCCTATATATGTCCTTGTGATCTTTTATGTTTTTTATTAGATTAGTAGGGAAAGGGCTATGATCCTATAAGTTAAATACAATAAAAACTTAAACATTGAAATAGAAAAAGAGCACATAGGCCCAACAAAAGAATAACACAAAAAAGAAAAAACAACAAACAAGCAATAAGAAACATCAAAACCAAACTAACAAATCAAACTCAAGTCAAAAATAGGAGAGTCTAGAGACTCCTCCCAAGCCTCCTTGTCCTCATTCAGTAGCTTCTTTTAGTTCTTATTGTCCTCACTTTGATAGTCTTTGCCTTTGGCTTATTTCTTTTTATGTTTGTTGATTTTGCTTTTCTTTGAAAATGTTCCCATAACTACCTTTTTCATAATACCTTCACTTAAATTTATGATTTTAGTAAGGGTAGTTTCCATCTGTTGTAACTTCTATTAGTTTTTGTTAGTTTCAATTTTCTCATCTAACTCCTACACTTTGATCCAAAGTTTAGTTAGTTTTGCATTTTCTTTTCCCTTTGAATTCTTCTCCAAAATTGATGGAGACATCCTTTCCTCATTTGTGTCCTCTTTCTCAAACCCTAGAGAGAGGGAGCCATAGTTTCTATCTCCAACACCTTTATTTCCTCAACATCATCCATATCTTCTTCCTTTTCATCTTTTTCCTCCTCCTCTGCTTCATAATCCTCTTGGGATTCCTCCTTAGATTCATTATAGGAAGCATCTTCATCCCACTCTTCATATTTTTGAGGAAGAAATTCCTCATCATTGTTGTCATCCTCATCAATATTAACCAAAATTATTTTACCCTTAGTATTTTTTGAGTTATCAACTATAGAGGCTTGAGCCATCCTGGAAGATATTTAACCACCTGACACATTGGAGCCACTTTGAATCACCCCATATTTGTCCTTTTCATCACCCTTTGCATCAAAGATATCTATCATCCCCCTAGCCTTAGAAATATGAGGATTTTTCAAGCATTTTGTTTTCTTATTGTCTTTTTTTAATTTTAGCTTCCCTCTAATCTAGGTCCAAGACTTTTCTTTTTTCTGGGTGGGGTCATCAAAAGAAACTCTTGTAGGGGAGAGGGAGTGTTTTTCACTAAGGACACATTACTCTTTTTGTTTGACCCCAATTTACCCGCAATGCTACAGGTACCCTTGTTTTGGTTGTACAGTGAGAAGGTAATTTTTTTGTTTTCAAAGAGTTTAATTTTTACATTACTTTTAGCAAAGAGGTTAGGTATTGGAGTTATAGAGACATTATGAGGCCATAGTGCAAGGGAGATGGACACCTTCAATAATGCAATTTTCCAAAGATGGAAGTAGGTAGAAGGGAAAACTAATTTTTTTACAATGTTTAATGTGATTTAGAATAGGGAAGTGATATCCATGTACATTCTTAAACCTGCCCTCAAGTGTAAAGTATTTCATGATGTGGAGACTTACTAGGACCTATGGAGCCAATAGCTTCTCTTTACTATACCCATTTTGGAACTTTTCAGGTTTCTCCCCACCAATAAAAAAGGCATTTATGAACCTTTTATACTCACCTTTGCTTCTCTTTTCCACCTTTAACCCATCACAGGTTAATTTTGTATCCTTTTCTATCAACTCGTCTATGACTTTGAAGTGAAATCCACCAATCATAACCTCACCTTGCGACCAATAATTGATAAATTTAGAGGTTAACTTTTCATTGTATCCTTTCATAGATAGAGAAAAGGGGTACAACCCCCCTTTTCAAATAACTCCCACATCTCCAAATTTTGCTCAAGGGCTTCATAAGAGAGGCTCGATACACAAACACAAGCCACCTATTTTAGCCTTTCTATCAAACTCCATGCTATCTCCACATAAATTTTTCCTTATGTTCTTTGTAGTGTCAACCGAGCTCAAAATCCAAGTATTAAAAATGAAGAAGCCTCTATTCCCATTTCTCCTTATGAAATCTCACTACCTTATATCTCTATATTTTGTGCCTTCCTTAATTATCATTCCACATCTACCAAATCCACCAACATCAATAGTATTTTTTCATTATTAAAGGAAGCCTCCCTTGCCTCTAAACCATCAATCAAAATATTTCCTTTAATGGTTTGTCTAATAACATGACCTTCCTTGCATGCAAAACATAAAGCTCGTGTTGGGATATGGTGTTGTACACCATTGCATAATTTGATATATTATAATGTTGTAATTAAATAATTATTTAGTTGTGATGCATCTAGGTGGTGTGGTTAATCACACTAGGTAATTATTTGGGGGCCACTTTATGTTGTATTGTAACATAGTATTATTATTTAATGTGTTGGAGGCATGTGATAATAATTTAATATTGGAGAAATATTTAAAAAGTGAAAACTTAGTACCCAATATTAAATAAGGGATTAGTGGTTTTGTGTTCACATGGTTTTGTGGCAAATGGTTTTATCTTACCACTTGGTTGTATTTGTGTGAGCTTGAATCTATAAAAGCAAGCACATGTTTAGTGGTTAAGGTTGGTTGGGTGAGTGGGTTGTCACTATTGAGTCTTTCTAAGGAGTGAATATGTGAAGCATGGCTTGGGATGTGTGGATTCATGCTTGGACACATGAGGATGTATTGGAGAGGCTTGATGCTTTATACATATTCATTGTAACTCTCGTATTGCTTTATTGTTGAATAATAAGATCGAGTATGGATGCTTTTGGAGGTAGGGTTTTTCCCTCTTGAGGGTTTTCCCAAGGTATATCTTGCATTATCTTGTGGCTTGTCTATTTGATCTATGTGTTATGGTTACTTGTATGTATGTTTATCTCTCATGGGATTATGTAGGAAATGGATTAAGAATGTGGGTTGAATGCATTATTTCCTAACAAGTGGTATCAAAGCTTTCATGGTTGATGGGTTTTTATTATAATCCTTGTTTCAATAGAATTTTGCAAAGTTGAATCCATGGACATGCATGAAATATTTGAGGCATTACAAGATATGAGGGTTTTGTAGGTTGTTTATTGCAAATTTGAGGGTTTTGGGTTTGCTTTTATGATGGGTTGTTTGCAGATTTGGGGTGTGAGAAAAGTTGGGTCAAAAGGGTTTCTTGGATTGAGCTTTCATATGAGGGTTTTGTAGAGGAAATTTCATGGATGACCTCTTGAGACAAAGCAAACCTCACCATTGGATCCAAGAGGTCAGAGACAAAAAATGACATGAAACTTAACCTATTTTGGAGAAGTTGAAAAAAATTAACCCCTGGACCCTCAGTTGTACAGTCACAAAGGCGTCAATATTTTATTCTACAAAAAATATATATATATACCACGTCGACAAAAATATTTTCTTGCAAAATATTAAAAAAGTAAAAAATTAAAAATTATATTCATTGACCCTATTGAAAAAGGTTTTAATTAAAAAAAAAAAACAATTGGGGGGGGCAAGGGGTCCACAAACCCTCCCTCGTACCCCCCCACAAGCTACCATAGTATCGACAACCTGCTGACACCTAGTACAAAAGCGGGGCCCAGCCCACTCGACGGTTATAACTACCTAGAAATTAAAATAAAATTTAAACTTAAAAAAAAAATCCACCAAGTTTCAAAGATTCAAATGAAATTTTTAATTTTTAAATTCTTCATAAAGTCTGCCAAATTTTTTTTAAAAGCCAAATTAAATTGGATTTAATTAATCGCTCGAGTTCAGTGGGTGAGCAATAATTTTTTTTGAAATATGGAAATTCAAGCAAAATGTATAATATTTGAGTTCCACTGCCTAGGCACCACCAACTGGCCACCGTCGTCAGTGGCTCGGCTCGGGGGCCACCACATGGTCTTCTATATGGGAAAATCGGCTGCTTCTTTTAAACTTGCATATCTTTCACCCAAGATGTCATATTTTCAACTTCTTATACTCATTAGAAAGGTGGTTTTGAGCACTACACAGTTGTATAGGTTTGGTTTCCTAATTTTGTAGTTTTGATCCTCTTTTTTAGTTTGAAATCCAGATGTTATCTTGTACATGGTTTTGAGCATAACTTTTGCATATGGAATCAATTTTTCGATTTTGAATAGATGTTGGAGAGAATGTGTAGTGTAATACACAGTGGTTTAGATTGTTTATCAGCTTGTGGTGTAAGAAATGTATGGTACTTATTTGATTACTTGTAGGAGCTTGAGATTCAGGGTATGATTGTGTGAGCATCTAGACGAGTCGAGAGGTGAAACCTTGAGGGAGTACATGTTTTTATATGATATTTATGATGGTACAACTGATTATCAATTTGGTTCTTCTTGGTACAGGTTTATAGATGTTTTTCAGAGTTGGACTTTGATGGTGACAAGTACACAGGTTGTCTTTGATTTTGAGGACATGCTTTGACACAAGTGGAGACTTGAAGTCTCGTATGGGTGGTATTTGAGTGCAGGTATAATGATGGTTATGATTATGGTGTCATAGATATGTAGGTACATTTATGATTTGGCACAACATGATCATGTATGTAGTTTGGTGGTGTTTTGGTTTGTGTTAGGAGGTTGTTCTTATCTCTTAGATGCTTGTTTAGTTCCTTGACTATGGCTACTCATTTGTGGACATTAATTTTATAAATGTGATGATTATAGAAATCAATAAAATCGTCACCATCAAACTTAAGTCTTGTCCTTTTGATTTGCATATAACATGACTTGCTATTAAAATTCATGTTGTCCATTTATTGGAGACTTTATGATGGCCACCTCAACTAACATATTTCTTTTCTTTTTATCAAATAGCATGGTGTGGACTCTAAAAGAATGATACCACAACACAAAAATATCCTTATCAACCATGTAGATCTAACTCAAAATACAGAAAATTTATTCCTCATCCATAAACACAATCATCATTAGAACACTTACTCGAGACATAACCAAGCTAAGGGAATAGAATTTAGAGTCTTTCTTGGGTAAGAATGTCCTTTAAAGTGCCTAAGATATTTGAATTTTAATTCTAGTAATTCTATTCATTGAATTGAAGACCTAGGTTGCAACCAATATGACAAATCCATTACCTTCCCTATGTGCTTGACCTTCACTAATTAAAACTATGAAGAACATATCTGCAATTCTTGATAAAGTTTCAAATCTTCCATGAGGAAGCATGGTTATTCTATAAGAGGTCAATAATTATTTGAGAATCTCCTTCAACCTCCACCTATAGGTATCCAAGACTCTTAAATCTCTTTACCCCCCAACCAAACTGCCATGGCTTAAACATTATTGTTGGATTTGAAGCCAATAGATTTAAAGTATCCTCCAATCAATTTCCCATTATCATCCCTTATTACTCCACCATTTGTTGCTTCTCTTTGGTTTCCTTTAGAGAAACCATCAAAGTTTAGCTTAACCATCCAATTTTAAGGGGTCCATTTTACTTCCCTTCTTACAATAATTTTGCTCCAATTTATTTTGGTAAGGGCTTGAGTGACATCTTAGTTTTTTTCACTCTTGATTTAGCATAAGTAGGCATATTTTTTGAGAAACCAAAAATATAAGCATTGATGTTATCTTGTAAGTTGTGTTTAATAATTCAAAAATAAATATTGTTGCTTCTAGCCTGATCTCTAAACACCATGTTGTTCCTCTCCTTCCAGAGATTCCAAGTGAAAAATAGGGAGATTTATTTCTAAGTTTCAAGGATAGTAGGATGAGAGTAGGGGGAACTATACTTTCAGGTGTTAACAAAGTCTCTTAGATGCAAAGAGAAGGTCCAACTAAATGATAAGTGGACAAGGACCTCCCACACACACCTAGCAAAATCACAGTGGAAGAGTAGATGGCTAACAATCTCTTCCTCTTTGTAACATAAGTTGCATCTATTAACAAAATATAATCCCATTTTATTCAAATTATCAATCATGAGAATCTTATTGTGAATACTTGTCAACCAGAAACAAAAAATCTTGGGTATCATTTTGTTATTCTAGGCCTAGTTCTAGTTAAAAGGAGAATCAATCTTATCATCAACAATAAGGTTATAAGCAGTCCTAACCGAGAAGTCTCCTGAGGGATTAGGATTCCAAATGAATTCATCCTTATTATCAAGATTGTAAAAAGTACATTCACCAATAATTTGGTACAAAATCCTTACCTCATCTTTCTAGGAATGTTAACTTTTACTCCTTAAGTTTCTTCCACTCAATTGGTTGTCAAAGTCTTTCAACTTGGTATGAGGAGCTTCTCAGCTAACATAGCCATGTAAATTAATACCATTTATTCTAATTAACATGTCTCTAACTTGGGAGATACTTTGCACTAAGGATAATAGTTGACCTTCAATCCATTGGTCATTCCATAAGTTTACAACTCTACTATCCCCCACTCCAAAAAATTAATTGTTTAATCACTTTTATAATCTTGAGTAAGTTTTTCCATATAACATAACCATTGGGAACATTTAAGGAAGAAAGGAAACATTTAAGAGCTATGTTATCAAGGTACTTAACTCTAACAATGTAGGACCATTCATTGTTCTCTTCCAATAGATTCCACCCAATTTTAGTAAGCAAAGCTTTGTTAAATTACTTCAATATCCTTATACCCAATCCTCCCCAACTTTTAGGTTCACACATTTTCCCACTTAACCAAGGAGAGTATGTTCTTATCCTCCACTCCTGGACATAGAAATTTATTTTGGATCTTTTCAATTCTTTTAGCCATGAAAGTAGGAATTTTAAAAACTGACAAGTAGTAAACATGGATATTATAAAGAGTAGCTTTCAGCAATTGATATTTTCTAGCTTGGATAAACACCTTCCCTTTCCATCTAGCCAGTTTTCTCTACAATCTTTTCATAATGTTATTATATTAGGTATGTTAAGAGGAAGGCCTAGATAGGTGATAGAGAAATGATCTTGTTGGCAGCTGAGAATTCTCACGATCTTGTCTTTAAGGATGCCCCCAGTGTTGAAGAAGTACAACATACTTTTGTGATAATTTATGTGTTGGCCAACAACTTTAGCATAACCATCCAAGATAGACTTCCAAATTCTAGCTTCAACAATTGAAGTGACCCAAAAGAGTATTATGTCATCAAAAAATTGTTGGTGAGAGGAAGGGGATGAAGAAGAGGCCGCTTTGACCCCAAGGATATTTTAGAGTCAATCAACTTCTAAAAACTCCTACCTAGAGCCTCAGTCACAAGAATGAAAAAATAAGGGGAAAGGGGTCCCCTTTTCTTATACTCTTACCTGAGGAGAAGAAACCCCTTGGGATATAATTCACCAAGATCGAATAGGTAGGGGGGGAGATACAAGTGTTAATTAGGTTAAGTATCTTTCTCCTCAAACTTTTTCTTTTCAAAACTACCATAAGAAAAGGCCAATGCATTCTATCGTAAGCCTTGGAAATATCAAGTTTTAAGAGCATAATTGGCTTTTTTTTCTCCATATAATGAATAAGTTCATGGGTGGTGAGCACAACATCCAAAATTTTCTTGCCCAAGAGAAATCATTTTTGGTTGGTGGATATGAGTCAATCGAGGATAGGTTTAATTTTGTTGACTAGCATCTTAGAGATGATATTATAGATAGTAAAGACTAATGGGCTTGAATTCAACCTTAGAACTAGCCTCCACCATTTTGGGAACTAGCATAATGAAGGTTTGATTTAGTTATTTAAGAAGTGTACCTAATATGAAGAAATATCTACTAGCCTTTAGCATATCTTGAGAGACAATCTCCCAAAAATCTTGGAAGAATGAAGGAGGGAACCCATCCGGCCCAAGGGCTTAAAAAGCTCCAAATGGGAAACCAACACATTTAACTTCTTCCAAAGAAACAACTCTACCTATTTCAACATTATCTCTATCATCCAAGACTTGGGGGGTGACTTCCACAAACCCTAAGTATCATAAAGTTCTTGGTTATGCACAACAAAATTATCTTTAAAGAAGGAAAGAATAACATTAGCTATATCATCATCCTCTGAAACCATAGAACCATCATCGAGATTAAGGTTACTTATCCTATTTCCTCTTCTATATTTTAAAATAGATTGATGGAAGAACTTAGTGTTCCTATCTCCTTCTGTGAGCCATTGAATTCTAGATTTTTATTTCCAAAACATTTCATCCTTCT
>VDFB02347636.1:0-27262 GCA_007258455.2 Sequoia sempervirens | reverse complement strand
TCATAAATTGTATAGCATATTATCACAATAAAAATATTCACATGGCATTGTAAATACATAAATCACATTGCATCTCATAATCATAAATGCATACATGACATCCATAATACCATAAAAGTAAATGTATACATCATCATATAGAATGAACATAACATCATAGGCTACATTAACATCATAAAGTAAATATTGGCATCCATAACACATGCATAAATAGAAGACTACATAATCACCTAAAAAAAATTGCATATCATATAATTGCAGCCAAAAATCATATGTATATATATATATATATGGTCACTCAAAAAGTGTCACGGTACATTGCCATCATATATCTCCCAAAATTGAGCTCGTAGGCTCTATAATCAAAATACAATGTCTACAAATATATAACATGCCTCTAGTTTGAACTCCCAGTACTCTAATGTAGAGAATGAGGAGGGAACTAATGGGGAGGTGCTGACGATCATTGTGAGGAAGGTGGCCTATGATAAGGTCTTGACTTGTGAGGTCCTAGGACACCACCAGTGCTCTAAAATCTATTGCATGATGACCTACTATGTGATCTATTGCTAAGTTCCTGAGAAGCACTAGGATCCAATCTCTAAGGAGGTACCTCCTACTCATACAAATCTCTGTAATATCTCTCTCTGTCACCAGCCTTGACCAAATCTCGAGCCATACTTACAATTGGTCTAGTGCAAAGTGTTGTAAACTCCACAAATATATGCTTTGTCTCCTACCTCTATGCCACCATCTGATCTCTCTCCATTTGTATCTCATCTCTCTTAGGGACCACCACTCTAACTAACTCCTCCAACACCTCAACCTTGGCCTGTAAATCAGCCAACCACTGATCAATCAGACCCTCCTCCTCCCATCGTGGCCTCTCTCCCTCATCAACAACCCCCTCCTCAACAATCCCATCTTAGAGCTCCCTATCTTGATCCCTAATATCCTCCTCCATAAAATCATCATTTATGTCCTTGTATCCTTCCTATAGTAGACCAAGGCCATGCATCTCTACCTCCTCCCCAACGGCCTCCTCCCCAACAATCTCCTCTCCAACTACCTCCTCTACAACATGCTCCTCCCCAACACCCTCCTCTCTAATGGCCTCCTCTCCTCCACCAACCTCCAACATAGGTACATCCTTTCCCTCCCCCTCATCCTCACATATGGGTGAAAAATCTCTACCTTGGCCTCTACCACCTTTCCGACCACATCGACCACCCCTCTCACCTCTTCCTCTCCCATAATCCCCACTACCTCTGACACCATGTTGACCCCATGTTCTTATCCCTCATCACTCTACAAGTGTTGGCTGATCAGGATCTATAGATGGCACAGGCCTATGTTGTGGCCACCAGGAGTCGCATGCCACTATCATCCCCGGATACACAACTCCACCCCTCCATCCCCACTGAACAAGTTGTAGCACATCTATGTATGCCTCTGCCATCGCTATAGGAATCTATGGCCCCCATAAAGGAACCTCTCTCAAAGATTAGGAAAACTTGACTCGGCCCTACGAAACATCCTAAACCTCACCAAACTGTTAGATCACTCTATCGGGTAGGTGTCTCTAATTGATATGAACTCTCGAAATAGTCCTACCAATCAAAATTCGTGTTTTTTGACAAAAAGGTAGGTGTCGATGCTCATCTCTCCACTATACACAATCCATGTAGGGACTCCATTCTAATTAAACTAGGGTTTAAATAGCATGCCTCTAGTATCCAGTATCCCCAACATGAGTCTAAGTGATAGTGCCAACATATCAAAAAACATACATAGATCTATCATCTAACTCATATACAATAGGTGGGCGAAAAACAACGATGTGCTCCCACACCCAGATCATCAAAAGAGTAGTACCAAAACTCATAGACTGTGCCTCCCTATATGCTATATCATGTAAGTGAAAGTATAACATCGCTAGTAGACATGGGCCCCATGCATATACAACTTGTCTCTCCAACATCCCTACCAATATCTCCCCCCAACCCACAGGAAACCTATGCCCTCGATGATCTAGTAGCACAATCCCACCAATCAGTGTACACAATAAACAATCTATCCACTCATATCTATCTTCCAATACATGCCATCTGATCTCATAATTCTCAATGTCAAGCTATCTAACGTCCTCATGCTCATAATAATGAGTGATCTCGCTATAACCTCTCTAGGTATCATAGTAGACCCTCACACTGCTGATAGGTAACTATAGTATCCTATAGACATCCTCCAATGTAACAGTTGCCTCTCTTGTAGGAAAATGAAAAGAGGAAGTCTTTGAACTCCATCGCTCACAAAGTGCGGTAAGCATCCCTTAGTTTTCCCGAATGGTTGGCATAATTGTCACATGATGCAGTCCAAGATACCATATCGCCCACCTCTCTACATTGTACAACTAGTCCTACAACTCGTATATCGTCAACCTCAACTCCTAGGTATATATAAAATATAAAACAACCTACAAATGCATAGAGAATACCTTGTGTCAGAAACACAAAGCTAATTTTTACACCATAAATTTCAAAAAAAAATTGACAAGAAAATGCGTCATTTTATTATCAAATGTGCCGCACAATGCAAATACATTGCATAAATTCAAATGCATCATACAACATCACACATGTGTCACACACTACACATGCGTAACATAAGGCAACCATGCACACAATCATGCATATGGGTTTTAAAATCAAATGTGGTGCATAAATACATATGTGACACAATATTTATCAAATGTGACTCACAATGGAAAATGTGTTACAAAACTCAACAAATGTGTTGATAGAAAAAGAAACCAAAAAAAAGCCTTGACATGTTATTACATGTGTCGTATTGTAAGAAAATGCATTGCATACAAACACATATTTGTTGAACGTGAAATGACACATCTGGAATTTAAACTTTAAGGTCCTAAAAATGTGTGAAAATTGAAAAGTCAAAGTTCAGTTTTGGGGTATGTATTGGGGGTCCTGCATCAACTGGCTAGCAGAAAGTCCTGATGCGATATCTTCAATGCTCTGTGTACAGAATAGGTGACATTCTACTAAATAGCTCTAGAGGAAAATAAATGTTTTTCAAACTTGAGGGGTGAAAATGAATTCATTTTTCACCCAAATCCTAGGGTATGTGCATGATCATCATGTTAAAAATAGGCCCTTAAGTGGCGAAAAATTCAGAAAAATCAAAGTTAAGCAACTTGACGTAAAAATTTGAATAAGTTATCTATATTATTTCAAAAATATGTAAGAATAGAATCTATAGCAAATTGAATGTAGTTTCTAAACTGCTAGGTTTTTTTTTTCTTTTTAAATTATTTGGTGAAAATTTGAAATTTCAATGGAGTAGTACTTAAATTTCAGGGAAAAATTAAGAAGTAGGTGTCTGTCTGACCACCCTAACCACAATAAAATGATAATTATTTTTATAAGATTTTAGATATAAGTAGATGACTCATGTCTAGATGTGATACATATTTTTTGTAATTTTTTTCAAGTAAATAATTAATTATGAATTTTTTATTACAACTTTTAAAAAATATAAAAAAATGTATGTCTAGCCACCTTAAGTTGGTCAAAACTTCATGAAAATCATTTTTCTTTAATCCTATAGTATGTGAATTAGAGAATGTGATGCATGTTTCAAATTCAAGAAATGCGATACTGTTTGAAAGCTATAGATGTTTTTCAATCAGCCTATGAATTAGGACTTTAGTCATAATTCAAATAAAAAATGAATAATAATTATTTATTAAATTCCATGTAAAGCATAATTTAAAGTGGTGTAAAAAAAAATTCATCAGCCACATACCCTACACATACCCATCATATTGTCTATTTTTGGCCCATCACAATCCTGCACATACCCTCTATTTATACCTAGGGTTTTGGAGGGTTTTCTCTCACACCTTTGTACTAGCGGCACTATTTACAAACTTCTAATGACCATTTCACGTACCAAACTTAATCGAAATTGATTTTTGTTGCCACCATTTAACTTTTGGCTATCAAATTACCTAATCAAGACAATTTCCAAATTTTCCTAAATTTTTCAAAAATTTGTCATATTTCCCGGGGGGCATCCCTTACCTATTTCACACTGGGGAACAACTCAGACATGCTATTTATTATTCTTTGACCTAAACTCTTAAATGAAATTATGTCAAAGAGGGGCAAATTGTAGACAATAAAAATTTCCCTAAGCCAACAACTCTAATTTTCATCATAATTCTAATCTTCATTTTAATAATTAAATAATGTTAATTGTTTAATTATTTTCTAAAGTCATTTGTCCTCTATTAATTAAATAAATTTTATTATTTAATTAATTCATTCTTACCTTTATTCTTCTTTGATTAATTAATTGAATATTATTCATTTAATTATGTTGCTAATTAAATCGATCCTCTATTAAATAATCATTTTGAATTATTTAATTAATTCCTATCACATTTTCAACTATAATTAAATGATCACTTTAATTATTTAATTATTCTTTAGCTTTTTCTATCTTTAATTAAATGAATCTTTATTTATTTAATTTAATCCAAAATCTTGAATGTTGAATTAAATTATTATTTAATTCATAAAAGGGTTCATCCATGGCATATTGTGATTAGATAATATCTTTGTTATCTAATTAGTCATTTACCACTTAAGTCTAGATTTAATTAGATCAGATAGTTATCTACTAGTTTAATAGCTGATTATTTCTAATGAACAAACTTTCTAGTTTAATCATTTAGTTATCTAGATTTATTGATGTCTTCTACGTGCAAACATTTATTAATTAAATAACTTTAAATATTTAATTGATTTATTCTCATTGTCTATCTTTGTCAATATTTATCTTTACATGCGGTCTCTATTCTTCTGAGTCTCAACCAGTTTTAACTAAAGATTAAATTATTATTTATTTTAATCTCCACCTTTTATTCTTTTTTAATTCCCACTAATTCAACCCTAATTTGAATGCATGTTACATATTTCAATCTTAATCATCGATTTATCTTCCAATCTAAGCCTATCATTCAAAAATCAATTTTCTATAAATTGGCTTTACCTTCATCATTATTACTGCTCCTGAAATCTTATGACTTTTGGAACCAATCATCTTTAGAATATTCAATATTTTTATAATAACACTATCATGAGGCTATACTTGCACACTTAAGAGAAATTTGAGGGAAATTATCATACAACAACAAAATGGAGAAGTGCAATCGAAGTTATTCATGGAATTACATAGATGTTTGGTGAGATCATTCTTGTATTTATGCTTTTAATTCCATTGTTCTTTGTTGTTAGTGTAGGTTTAGTTTGATTTTATGCATTATACTGCTTAAATTTATGAATTTCCCTATGTTACACTCTTAGGGAAGTCTTGGATGAAAATGAGTAAAATAACCTTGTATTTATACTTGTTTATGCTATTTTTTTTGTAATTACAACCCTACAAGTTAACATCAGATCTAAGAGAATAAAATTACACCAAGAATTTGAATTTAATTTAATTTTAAGCCACATGGTACTCATACACCAAAAGTGGCATATGCTTCCCATTAGGCTAGGCTATGGGACACATTTTTCAAGAAAAGCTTAGATTCATCTGAAATCAGGATTGGGGCCCCAAAACTTAGGTGGGACCCATATGCCCAAGGTGGCTTATGAGTCCTAGATCACTAAATTTAGGCCATACAATCCAAAAACACCTAAATTATTATTGGATGGTGATTTATGTCAGGATCATCCACAAAGAGATGCATTAATTAAGGCTTGTGGATGCAAAATAATGCCAAATGAGGAATAAAGAAGCTCAATTAACTAATGAAACCCTAGATAAGTGTGAAAGTGTGGTACAACACTTTAAAACACCCTAAATAAGGCACAGATAGTTCCATTTAGTTTACAAGGCCCCAAGACCTAATGTGAATGTGTTAAACACATTACAACACTAAATCAAGGCAACATTAAGCTTAATTTAACAAGGAGAGCCCAAATAAGTGTGAAAATGTCACATATGACATTTTTTGATAGTACATTTAGCCCCCACCTTAGTGAGAGGATGAACTTGCTTCAAACTCACACTAAATTAGACCAACACACATCAAGAGGGGTCCCAATACACTAATTCTAGTAAGATAGGTTGAAAATGATCAAGAGTGCTGATCAAGCCCCTAGGATCAAGATCCTATAGCAAACCAACATAGGCACAAAAGGACACACATGGAAAATGATAGAAGGAGAAATAACAAGGCATAATCATACACTACCAAAGACAAATAGAAAATAAAAATAGCCTGGGTTGATCAGGCATTGATTGTTTTTTCCATTGCGATGTGGATCAGATCTAGGTTGTTTGTCCAAAATATGCATGCTCACTCAAAGGAAACAAAACTTCAAGTTGTCCACTCGATGAGTATCCAAATAGGTGAGACACATACACAAGTGATTGGTATGCACTCGCACACACAAGCAAGTGGCTATGTGAAAGTCATGCCTAAGTTCAAATTCCCATTCAACTAGACCAAAGATATACCTCCTAATAGCTTTGATAAGGCACCACACAACAATGAACTTCGAGCTTCATGAGCAAAGCAAAAGTTTGCATGTTGGATACTCATGAACAAAAAAGATGGCTCCATAGGCATGAAATGTGTGTTATACAAGGTGGCCATATAACCAAAATTGTAAATGTAACATACTATGAGGTACATCCAAAGGATTCTTGCTTATTTCATGTAAGGTCTTAACTTAGGGAACATCATGCCTAATGTCTCCAAGAGATTTCCAATCAAATAATAAAGCATTCATAACTTAGGGGATGCAGTGTATCATATCAAGCCACTAAGAGGAATATAATATGCTAAGAAAGATCACACTCTTGAGGGACATCACACCCAATGTTACAACAAAGCAAAAGAAACATCACATGAAGTAAAAGGACTAAATCATGAAACATGAAATGAAAAAGAATAATGTCAATGGATTCCCTCATTTTAAAGAAAATTCTAAACAACATGCTATGAACAATTACTTTAAAGTAGCAAATGATAAATGCTAACAATAGAGAAGACATAAGAGAAAACTTGGAAATCCCTATGCCAAGTCATATGTTTCCAAATAAAGCTATGTGAAGGACAAGGGATTTCCCCCAAATGGAACTCCAAACACATGAGGGATCTATGGATTTGGGGTCAGTATGTTCTTGCTACAATATTTTTAGAGAGCTCAAAACTTTCATCATTCCCCAAATAATCATGACTAGAAGAATGACAAAAAGATAGTTAAAACAAAGAAAAACCTTTCAAGTCAACATGGAAGAAACATGAATATCTCGACAGCTTGTCATCCCAAAAAGGAGAACATAAGACAAATGAAAAGATAAATAAAAATATTTTAGGTCAACATGGAAAAGACATGAATGTCTTGATGCCTTGCATCATCCCGAAAAGGAAAACACAAGGGAAATGAAAAGATAAAGAAAAATATTTTCGGTCAACATGGAAGAGACATGAATGTCTTGATGCCTTGCATCATCCCCAAAAGGAAAAAACAAGACAAATAAAAAGATAAAGAAAAATATTTTGGGTCAACATAGAATATACATGAATGTCTCGACACCTTACATCATCCACAAAAGGAAAACACAAGAAAAATGCAAAAAAAAGAGATAAAGGAAAGTGGTAAAATATTTATGATATAGAGAAGAATGTAGGTACAAATAGAAGAATGTCACATAGAGAGCCAGAGAGATACATAAAATAGAATGGCACAGTCGATCACATTACACACATGTAAAAACATAAAGAACATGCAAAAGAAAATAATGTAAAATACTAGTTAGGCACATTCGAGTACACCTATTAGCAGGTTTTCTACATCCCAATCATGTTCATTGTATACGCGAGTTAGAAAACTAGCCAAAGGGACAATAGAAAGTGTCGAACTAGGGTCATTACTAATTTCAACACTCTTCCTAGGAAAATTATCATGTAACCTCATAGAAGAGGAAAACAATGTGTTTAATTCATTATGTACCTCCTCATCAACTTTAGCAATCTTGTCATTGTCATCTAAATTAATCACAATAGGAAGTCTAATGATAATGTCCAAAGAAGTATTTATCTCTTGTTGCGGTTGTGGTATAGGATCCTTTTGTTATGACAAAGAGAGAGACTCGTCGTGTATTGCTTCAGTTAAGTTTGGATTTTTATATTCTTTGTTTGTTTCTTCATTTAACCTTCAAGAAATATCATGATGTGTCCGCCTACATTCTCTAGCATGTCTATTTCTTTTAGTATGAATTTCAAGTTGTGTTTGTATACGAGTGGGTTTATCAACCATCGGTTTCTCTTCTTCCCTAAGGGGTTGAGGAGAAGGAGCCATGGAAGGTTGTTCAACCACTTTCTCTTTAGATTTGTAAACTTTCTTTATCTTAGGAGGTGTGATAGGATTTTTTTTGTTATCTCTCCCTCATTTTTAGGAAATAGGCAAATAATTTTTCTTAGGTTGCTCTAGGTTGCTTGGAGTGTCTTTAGGCTCAATCATAGTTTTGTAAAGGATTGCAGGTTCGGTCATAGGTTGAGGCATGTTTTTAAGAGATAGTTTTGCTATGTATTTCACCTTGAACTATTGGTAGGATTTGAAAAAGAAGTCTTCTCAAGGTTTAATAGGTTCCATAGGCTCGGGCCAAAAGAAATCTAATGAAATGTTCCCTCGAGGACAAATGATTAAAGCCACTATGGTGTAGAGTAAAAATTTCATTGTCAAAGGGAAACTTTAAGAATTTATGCAAAACCATTGGGACGACTTCTATGGAGCATAGTCATGGGTAATTTTAAGCTTCCCATGGAATTGGTCTTATGTTGAGATGATGAAGAATGAGAAATCTAATGTTTTTGGTCCTATTTGTAAAGGTAAGGTGATCAATCCAATTGTAGGGAAAGTGAAATTATTATGTGTATTTATCCATGCTTTTGGTTTATCATATGTTTCTTGATAGAGCTCATGCACAATTGAGAATTCCTTGGTGATCATATTCTCTCCATAGAAATGATCAATTAATATCCCATTACTGGGCTTATCATTGATTCGACCGACTATGTAAAGAGGACCGTCGGGTGCATGTTTAAGTATATCTTTAGAGGAGAAAGAAATGTCAAGAGGATTTTTAGTTTGGCCCTTATGAGATTGAGTTTTGATCAATGGAATCAAACCTTTTTCAATATTATCCATAGGATCTTGTTCAATGGTATCCATAGGATCTTTTTCAATGGTATCCATAGGATTTTGTTGAATTGTATCCATGTTCTCATCATCTATGTCAACATTCATCATATCATTGTTTGAAGTTTCACTAGATTTGACAAACAAAATATTATATTTTGGAATAGGGTTGGTAAATATTTGTAAATTTTGGTTGGGAGGGGCAACAAACTTATTTCCTTGATCATTAACACCTGCAACTAAAAGATGACTGGAATCAATGAGGTCTTGCATAAGATGTTTAAGACACTTATAATTTTCCATGTCATGTCCATTTTGTCGGTGATAATGGAAATAGGAATTGGATCTAAATTTCAAAGGTTAAGGTGTATTAGGATTAGGGGTTTTAACGGGAGGCAAGGTGATCATATTTTGTTCTAAAAATTGTGATATTGTGTTATGGAGGCTATCGAGTAAGGGAGTGAATTGTCTATTCGGATCCCCAAATGTGAAAGGAGTTGTCTTCCTTATAGTAGGGTATGTGCAGGATCATGATGGGCCAAAAAGTGGCAATATGTAAGTGATATGATGGCCCATGTGGCTGACGACTTTTTTTTACCCAAAATTAATGAAACAAAAAGGGTTTTTAAAGGAGGTTTTCAGCTTTCCACCAATATAAATTATTCTTTACTTTGAATTTAATAAATAATTATTATTCATTTTCTATTTGAATTATGACTAAAGTCCTGATTGATAGGCTGCTTGAAAAACATCTATAACTTTCAAATGGTACCACATTTTTTGAATCCAAAACATGCATCACATTCTATGCTTTGTATACTATAGGATTAAAAAATAAAAATTGAATTTCATGAAGTTTTGACCAAGTTAAGCAGGTGGTCGACATATGAGTTTTATATTTTTTAAAATTTGTAATAAAAATTCATAATTAGTTATTTACTTGGAAAAAATTAAAAAAATGCATCACATCCGCATGAGTCCTCTACTTATATCTAAAATAGTATAAAAAATAATTATCATTTATTGTGGTTAGGTGGTTAGACAGGACACCTACTTATTTTTTCCTTGAAATTTAATACTCTGCATTGAAATTTTAATTTTCACCAAATAGATTTTTGTTTTTTTCAATAAACCTAGTAGTTTAGAAAATACATTCAATTTACTACAGATTCTATTTTTACATATTTTTGAAATAATATAGATAACTTATTCAAATTTTTACGTCAAGTTGCCTAACTTTGATTTTTCTAAATTTTTTGCCACTTAAGGGCCTATTTTTTCTATGATGATCCTGCACATACCCAACAGCCACTTTGGTATCAACATGTTGAGTTTCTTTTTAAGGGGGATTTATTTGAAGCAATCCTTTATTCTATTTCCTAAGAGGTTGATAATTGTTTTGGTTTTTCGATTTGGACTTCTTAGGATGGCTAGAGGTGGGTTTTGTTTCATGACTACTAACTAAATTTTGATAATCACAAAGGGAATTACACATGTGCAAGGAGGGGAACTTCATCAAGGTAAGATTATCATGTATCTTACTTTGGAATTTCTCAATGAACATCCTTTGAACGTGAGGGTTATGAATCTTTACATCAATTTGGGAGTAAACCGATTGATAGCATGAAATAAAGGTGGTAATCATTTCCTCTTCCTTTTGCTTACATCTCATCAAATTGGCTAAGTTTATCTTAGGATTCATATGCACTTGGAAATGGTTTATAAAGGCCTCAACAAGTTCATTGAATGAAAAAATGAAGTTGTTTGACCTAATGAAGAAAATCATTCTCAGGTAGTATCCTTCAAGGATCTAGGGAATAGCTTTGCCAAGAGCTTATCCTCAAGAATAAAGTCACTACATAGGGTGGTATAAGAGGAAACATGGCTAGATGGATCTCTTTTCCACCCATATTTCTTGAATATGGGAACCTCTATACCTTTTGTTATTGGAATTCTCAATATCTCCAAGGATAAGGGATTGATTTTGACATAATATGTAGGTTGGCCATTTTGATTTTGGTTGATAGTGGAAACTTTTTTTTGAAGGGATGAAATGGTTTGTAATAGTTGATTTATGAGAGAATCATTTTTTTCATTTTGAGACAAAGGTGAATATGGTGGTGGTGTGTATGTGTTTGAGGGGCAAGTGAATATAATTATTATAGGAGGTAAAGTGGTAGGAGATATGGTGTGCAATGCCACAAAGGTACTAGGGATGCTAGAAGAAATACCCAAGGAAGGAATCACATTACTAGTAGGTTGCATCATTGTTGTAACTTGAGGGTTGGTATAGGTAGGGATAGAGGTAACAGTTGTGGGAGGAGGAATTTGAATTCCTCCATGAATTGTAACATTGTTTGAAGGTAAAGTACAACTAGTGGTTGAGGTAATACATGGTCCAAAAATTTGAATTATGTTACGCATAAGATCAAATCCTTCTTCACTTCCAATCATGTGATGTATGTTATCTATGGTAGGGATAGAAGTGGTTGAAATGTTTTCAGTACTTATTTTATTTTTTTGGATTGCTAATTCTTCATGAATTTGGATTACATTTTCTTATGAAATACTATCAGCCATTGTTTCAACACTTGTCACACTACTTGAAGGAAAAGGGTTGTTAAGGTTATGGTCCATACCTAGTGAACTAGTTTCAACACTAGTAGTAAAAGAGCTAGACAACCTAAGATCCACAATGATTGTGCTATCACAGGATGACATGAGTCTTATGCTTCGTCTCACTATAGTATTAGTAATAGGACACCAAGTAGAAAAGCTAATACACAGGAAAATGAATGAAGTGCAATATGCAATGAACATAAGATAAATGTTATTCTCTAATTCTCATTCAAATGAAATCAAGCTAAATGCAATGGAATGAATGTAACAGAAAATCTATAAACTGAAATTGATAACTAACAATAGCAAACAAAAGCATATAAATACAAAATTTAATGTTTGAAAATGCAGTTTAAAATCTAAAACGGGACTAAATTTCCCAGAGGAGTGTATGATTCCCAATTTAGGGTTTTTAAAATAAATTTCAAATAATTCTAAGTGAAGGATATGCTTTTTGGTTTGTATGATATCTAAGGTAAGTGAAAATGCATATTTTTAAGTTAATTTCCATGATGTAAGAGACAAAAATGCAACCTATATGCACTTTCACTAAAGCAATAATTAGAAACATTAGAATGTTGGCCAGCTAATCCTAATGCAATGTTAATGTAAGCTAGATCAAGGATGATGATGCACTCCAAATCAGAATTAAGATGTTCTAAATATAGGATCACCAAAATGAAAGGAGGAAAATTATTGTTGGCTATGGTTTAGGACATAGAACAACAATCTTCTACACTTCTCATTCAAGGAAACCTAAAGATATCAATCCAAGGATGAAGTAGGGAAAGAGATCTTTTAATAGGGTGTCCTAGGGTATGATTAAAGACTAAAAGGGGGTTTCCCACTAAGCTAGGGCTTGGAAATACAAATGATATGCAAGTTCTAATAATCAAACCAAATTATATGCAAAAAATCACTAAATGAGCTAGAAATTTATGCAAAACATAATTCAAAGCCATTAAAGTATAGGGGTATGTGCAAGATCATGATGGGCCAAAAAGTGGTGATATGATGGATATGTGGCTGATGACTTTTTTTACCAAAAATTGATGAAATGAAAAGGGTTTTTAAAGGAGATTATTAGCCTTCCACCAATATAAATTATGCTTTACTTTGAATTTAATAAATAATTATTATTCATTTTCTATTTGAATTATGACTAAAGTCCTCATGGATAGGATGATTGAAAAAAATCTATAGCTTTCAAATGGTATCACATTTTTTGAATCCAAAACATGTGTTACATTCTATGCCTCACATACTATAGGATTAAAAACAAAAAAATTGAATTTCATGAAGTTTTAGGAAAGTTATGGTGGTTAGACATACGGGTTTTTATATTTTATAAAAGTTGTAATAAGAAATTCATAATTAATTATTTACTTGGAAAAAAATTACAAAAAAATATGCATCACATCGAGACATGAGTCCTCTACTTATATCTAAAATATTATAAAAAAAATATTATCATTTTATGTGGTTAGGGAGATTAGACAGACACCTACTTATTTTTTCCTTGAAATTTAAGTACTACTACATAGAAATTAAAAAAATTCATGAAATAGATTTAAAAAAAAAAAACCTAGTAGTTTAGAAACTACACTCATTTTTTTGTAGACTCTATTCTTACATATTTTTGAAACAATATAGATAACTTATTCAAATTTTTACATCAAGTTACCTAACTCTGATTTTTTTGAATTTTTCACCACTTAAGAGCCTGTTTTTTCTATGAGGATCCTACACATACCTGTAGAGGGGAACTTGGAAACCTGTAGCAACTTGATTGAGGACTTGAAATGATGGAAATGCTAAATTTAATGTCTGCTAGGACTCATATGCCAGTCTAGGTGATTTAGTCCCAGATTAGGGTTTCTGGGTTGATTATTTTTTAAGAACCAAACTGATCTCTAGAAATACCTATGGAATTTTCCATTTCTAATAATTAGTACTCCAAAGGGATTGGCCAATGAATGAGTAGAAGCTACAAGAATTATACTCCTACACTTTAGGGTCTATGAAACCCATGAGGGTAATCCCATAATGTATACTCAGGAATTAATATAATTATAACTAAATACACTATCAATAATAGATACTTCTCATAAAACTACTCAACAACATAGTACATCAAACAAGTTGGAAACTTATTTATCAATGTATTATACTTGGAGCATGAGAAGGTAAAACTTCAATACAAAACAACTATGGTGATAATCATTTTAGAATTTTTAAATTAAAAGTGATTAGCCGATGAATTAACATAGAAATGTAACCACAAGTACTTTGCATGAACTAGTGCCTTTATCCCAAGCACAGAGTCAATATCGACCTATATGTCCTAATAAAAACTTAAACAATAGCACCTATAGTCTTTAGAAACCATGCATTACAATATTCCTATATGACATTCATGATTATTACTGCTTATAACCATCCTAGCACCCAATTCTGATGAGTTATTAATCTCACCCAAGCACTTATATTAATTCATTGAACTAATAAGAAAGTATGAAATTAAAAATCCATTAAGGAGCAATAGAGACAAACAAAATAATCCTTGATTTCTTTCATTCATAACTCATAAAACACATACAAGGAGAGACAACAACCATGAAATTGGTATTAATCTCTATTTTAGTTGCTATACTATTATCAAAATTACATACACGATAATAAACTCTAAACTTAAGACAAGATGCAAAACATGTTATGTATTTCTCTTACAATTTCACAGTGTTAACTCAATTTTTCAACTAACTATTGCTTTTGGCCCTAAATTATTTCTTATAGAGATGAAAGAGAAAAAAAAGCCTCATGCCATGAAGCACACATGTCAAAACCTTATTGGACCGCTGCAACACATATTCCCTTTTCAGTTACACTTGATTATTCTTATGCTAAGAATAAACATGAGGAAAAATCAACCTCAGCTCATTATAGAAGATAGGTCCCACCTCAAAAAGCCATCATTTTTTTGTTACAACTTCAAAAAATTCCCCATGCACTCAAAAAACACCCACTATGGGAAAACCAAATAGCAAAACATACAAAGCAAGAGAAGGAAAGTAGATAAAAATACCAAATTGTTTTATGCACATCAGCACTATGTGCCACCCATTTCCAATTGAGGAGAGAACAATATTTTTCAATGTTTTATCAAAAGCATAATATGTATTGTATTTAGGCTATGCATTGTTTTTATCCTATCCATTATTTGCCTTGTTCATTATCAATCCCCATAAAAATTCATTCTGTGTATTTTTCCAACTAGGTGTTATACTCCTCTTCAACTGGTCACTTCACATTCAATAAACCTTGCACCTTAGTATTATATTGAGAGTATCTAGCATCAATCAAGACCTTGTTCTCTTTAACAAAAATTTCCATATTTGTTTCAATCTCCACCATTTTATCAATATTTGGATTCAACAAGATGTAGTCGATGATAGTTAATGCCATCATAGTTGTTCCAAGCATTCCTCCCAAATATTTCTTTCAGGTGTCAAATGGCTCCAACTCACATTTTACACTCAATTTCTGAGGCATACCATGTTCCTCCATTTCTTTAAATATTTTCAACTTACTTTGGAGTTGCACACCTAACTTTCCATTGAAAGTAGTTATCTCATTAACTGAGTCAATAGTTTGCAATATTTCAGGAATGTTAGTAGGTGCCACGAGATCCTCCTTCATTCTGAGCATCATTTCTCTTTAAGCACTTACCATAGTAATCCAATTATTCCATTCATTCTTAAAAGCCACTTGTACTTGTAGATACTTTGAGTTTGCTTCATGAATATTCTTAAAGGTAACCCAAACATCATCAACCTTGTTGACCAAGTTGGTCACCCTATGCTTCAATACATCCTCAAAGATCTCATTTTCCACATTAACAATTTCAATCTTTTCCTTCTTGACATTTTATTTTCCAGTATTCAACTAATCATTCAAATCTTTAATTTTCAAGGCTAAGGTTTCCCTATCTTGTGTAGAAAAATATGAGGAAGAAGAGGATGGCAGGGATATTTCCCTTTTTGAATGAGTAGCCTGAATAGTAGCTCTCATCTTATTTATCTCATCCAAGGCCTTATTTTACTCCTTCACTAAAGAATCATACTTTTTCTAAGAAATCTATGTAGTATCCACACTAAGCATTGCAACATGAGAAATTAACTCAACTGCTTGGATAGGAGTTATATATGTGGCTTTTCTAACCACCAAGGAACCAATAACCTCTTCAATAGGCCTAGCAACATCATGTTTACTAGTATTAGGTTCCATAGAAAAAATTGTAAGAGTATGAAACTTTGGACTATATCTAGATCCAAACACCTTATCTTCAAATTGCTTCTCGGATATTGAAACCCGAGGGTCTCTTCTTACTGCATCATATGCTATAGCTATAGTGATAGTTCATCCTAGTAATAACATGATTCCACTATTTGTGACAATTTTCCTAGCCTTAGTGGGAGTAATAGCTATAATTTCAGCCTTGATCCTTTCCTCTACTTTCTTAGCTTCTTCCTGACGAGAAGGCTCAACATTAGCCTGAGCTAATTCAATTCTCTGGGTATGTGCAACGAGATCATGATAGGCCAAAAATTGGCAATATGATGGGTATGTGGCTGACGACTATTTTTTTACCCAAAATTGATGAAATGAAAAGGGTTTTTAAAGGATATTATTATCTTTTCACTGATATAAATTATTCTTTACTTTGAATTTAATAAGTAATTATTATTCATTTTCTATTCAAATTATGACTAAAGTCCTGATTGATAGGTTGATTGAAAAACATTTATAGCTTTCAAATGGTATCACATTTTTTGAATCCAAAACATGTGTCACATTCTATGCTTCACATAATATAGCATTAAAAAAATAAAAATTGAATTTCATGAAGTTTTGACCAAGTTAAGGTGGTCAGACATACAATTTTTTATATTTTTTAAAAATTCATAATAAAAATTTCATATTTAATTATTTACTTGGAAAAAAATACAAAAAAATATGCATCACATCAGGGCATGAGTTATCTACTTATATCTAAAATCTTATAAGAAAAATATTATCATTTTATTGCCATTAGGGTGGTTAGACAAACACCTACTTATTTTTTTCCTGAAATTTAAGTACCACTGCATTGAAATTTCAAATTTTGACCAAATAAATTTTTTTTTTTTAAAACAACCCTAGTAGTTTAAAAACTACATTCAATTTGCTACAAATTCTATTCTTACATATTTTTGAAATAATATAGATAACTTATTCAAATTTTTACGTCAAGTTCCCTAACTCTGATTTTTCTGAGTTTTTTGCCACTTAAGGGTCTATTTTTTCCATGATGATCCTACACATACCCCTCTCCTTTATCTCTTTACTCCACTGCTAAATCATAAATTCCTAAAATTATTTGAATTGAAAAAACTTATCATCAACAAGGAATTCATCACATTCCTTGAGCCTGAGATCATCATCACTTTCCTTATCATATTGCCATTTGACAATTTTGTCAGGGGGGACATATGAACTAAGGGTTTCCTCAATATGAGGAAAAGGGAATTTATCCTCCACCTGTTCATTCCTTGGCACATTTTCTTCCATTTGTTCCTCCCTAACTTCTTGAACATGTGTAGGCTTCTCTGGGATATCCATAGCTTCTTCTTGCTGTTCTAGGAGAGCATGTGCTTTATCAGCAACCTCCTTCACCTTCATCCTAAAATTTCCATTTTGATAATCCCTTAGATTAGTGAAATCTCTTTCAATAGGGTTTGAAATTACATCATATGGACTTATATAAAAGGCATTCATCTTTATGATACTTTCTTCAATGTTCATTATGGTTGGCCATTCCTTCTTTCTAGTTATGATACCCTCTTCACTTGTCAAATTCCTTAATACATCATTGGTGTATAAGAACTCATGATGTATCACTGATAATTTTTTATTTCTTCTTCCACCCAAAAATATTTCCAGATAAAAAATCACATTCTCATTAAAAGGAATTATGAGATTAAAAGGTTTTGATCATGCAACTTCCTGTATAAGGAAAATGACAAAATGTGATAGTGACAAGGTCTGGTTTTAGGAAGGACACGTCCTATATAAGACTATTGTTTGTGATCAATTTGACTGGTTTGATTGATTTGAAAAATTATTGATTTGACTTTGTGACTAAGTGTTGGCTTGCATGTCTTATTGATTCAGGATTTATGTTTGAAGTGTAGATAATTATGTCACGTCTAAGTTAATAGTGTTTGATTTATTAAGATTGACCTAGGAGGCCTTAGGGGCACATTGACAGATGGCCTTACCTATGTAGCAATGCATAGAGACCTCATAGTTCGACAATGACAAAGACTCACATGACTAACTTTGACTTTTTTTTTTGGATTTTTTGAAAGTTATCTAAATGTTTTTGGGTTTTGACATGTTTTCATTTTTTTGGATTTTTTGAAGTTTTATAATTTTTGTCTTTTTTGAATTTTTGATTTTTGTCTTTTGAATGTTTTGATTTCTTTGATTTTAAAATTTTAAAATTTTTTTGGATTTTGAATTTTTTTGTTTGGATTTTAAAGTTTTATGATTTTTTTTGGAGTTTTGTCATTTTATGATTTTTTGGATTTTGAAGTTTTATGATTTTTTTGTCTTTTTGATGTTTTATGAGGATCATGAAAAATGCATGTGAATGATGCCTACAAGCAAGCGAGCAAGCATGCACAAGAATCCAAAGAAAAACATGATCTTTCCCCTAGTCAAGTTGAATACCAATTGACAGGTGATGATGATGATGAAAAAGTTGTTTGACGTGGGAAGGACACATCCCAAAACAATGCCAGGACTAGGAAAGACATATCCCATTGATGAAAAAGTGAATAAAGTATCAAGGTCTACAACAAGGCTAGGAACATAGCCAAGGAATGTTTTAGATGATGTATTAGGTTGCATAGAAAGATTGCATGGATTAGGTTTATTGCATTTGGAATCACTTCTTTAGGACTATATGGGATTAGGGAGGGATGTTGGATAGGAGGATTAGAATCCTTATACCATTGACAAGGGAAAACCAAGTTTAGAAATAGTTATGGAAGGATAATGGATTGATTTTGGTAAAATATATGTGACATGAGGATTATTAGGTGGTAGAATTAGCATATGGCCTCTAAGGACTATGCCGCATATGATTAATTTATCTCTAAGGTAAATGCTATGAAGAGGATGACATGATATGTCATGGATAGTGTATGACCAAAGAATAGATATGTTGAGAGTTTTTCCAAAGCATGATTTATGTTTGTACCCCAGTTCTTATCAAGATCAAAGTAGGTGGGGAAATGGATGGGACTAATAGGGCTTACATGGATAGATGGAAATTTCATGAGAAATGTCATGCGAAGGGTATGGGAGATGAGACAACTTTCCCCCAAGTCTAGTGGTCCATATAGATAATTTATCTTACACATGATGCCTATTTGCTAGGTTTTCATCACAGTACTTATCCAAAGTGCCATAAAAATGGTTTTCACTATTGAACGAAATTTTTCTCTACTTTTTTGTTGAATTTTTTTTTTAAATTTTTTGCTATCACTAAGATGCTTGTTTTCCAGGTTTTCATCAAGTTAATTTTTAGGACCTTTTCTCATTTTTTTGTATTTTTTAATTTTTTGGATGGCCTTGCTATTTTAGCTGATCACTGAATATTCTAAATCCTTCAATAGTGTTGATGTAGAGACTAGTTCCATGATATGCGAATAATGATCTTGATGGAGTAGTTTCCTTGTCAGGATCATAACACTTGCATACAATTGATTGATGTTATTGTGATTCTCTCTGATATTCGGGTTGGCCTTACTGGTAGATGCACGTTACGATAGAGTACCATGAGAGTCCTTACAATAAAGAGTTGTAGCCAAGATGTGACGGATTTGTGACATGGGATTTTTGGAATTTAGGTGAGATGTAGGGTTATGACTTTTGATGGTAGACATGGAAGGATTATTTGGATGGTTGGATGAATCACTTTTTGTTTTCCAAACTTGGGATGTTGGATGAAAATGTTTGGAATTTTTATTGGGATAGTGTTCAGAACCAACAATTTTATATTCCTTGCTTGATGACCATTTTGATGGATATGGAAAGTTATTATATGTGGGACTCCTCTTTTCTTGTGGCTCCACATTTTGATTGAATTTGACTTTTGAAATATTTTCTTTCCTTGATCCATTTTTCATTGGGATCCATTTTAATTTAATTTGTCCACTTAGATTTTTGTTTGATTCAATGGCCTTTGACATTTGATTTTGAACTTTGGATTTGTAATAATTTTATTTTTGTTCATTCCAAATGGAACATTTAAGATATTGGGAATGATGGTTTGTGGTGTGGATGAAAGGAGTGTTGGTAACAATCTTATGACAAGGACTACTCATGGACCCCATTTTGATGTTTGTATCAGATAAAGTTTCCCTCAATATTGAGGAGGTACCACTAACATCATTTGATTTTCTGATTGAAGAATAGCCAAGACCTTGATGTCTAGAATTTTCTTGAAACTATATTGATTCTAGAATCCCTTGCTCATGTAGGCCTAGTCCTTTTCCTTGATATTGCCTGCTCTGATAAATTTTGTTTTTGATGGGGTACATTTTATTTTGAAAAAAAGATGCTAACCCATCATTGTATATGTGGACACTGTTACTTCAAATCTTTTCTTCTCCAAGAAAGCCTAATTTAATAAAAGTGGATGATCCTAGTTGATAGGATGTCTTAGCTTCATTGACATGTGGGATAGATTTTTTATTAGCATCTTTGGTCTAATTTTGTGACATATGAAATTGAGATGATCCTACTGGTGCTTCCATGTTGATGTTGAAACTATCTTTATGTTCATTTTCATATATTCCAATGAATTGATCTATAACTTGATCATTTGCAAATATGTCTAGAGTAGAAGACTCTTGTTCTAGAGGAAGATCATCTATGTTTCCTATGGAGGCAAGTGTCTCATTTTTTGAAATGGTGGTGGTTGCAGTTTGGATAGGGTCATCCTCAATGGCATAAAGGTTGATGAGCAAATTATTTTGGACTTCATGTTCAAGGGTAAGATCATGGTAAAAAATAGGTGTGTTTTGGATGACATGATTGAGCATAGGTGTATTTTGGATGCCATGATTATCTAGAAGGAATTCTTGGATGGACTTAAGGATGGGGTCATGGGATGGAATACTTCCATCTTTACATGAAGTTGAAGCTATGATTCCATGCCTTGGGTTTTCCTCTTGACATGTATCCTCAAGTTTAGGTAATGGAATGTGAATTTGGACAAGGATATGATTTTAATGACTAAATGTATTTTCATGATTAAATGTAGCTTGGGATGGAGTGAATAGGAATGGATTAGTAGACGAACAAATGCAAGAGGATGTGGAGAACTGGAATGGAGAAATGAATGATGGACTAAAATAAGATGTGGAGGCTTGGAAGGGATTAGTGGAAAGTTGGTTTCCCTTGTCAAGGTTAGGATAAGAGTGATAAGTGGATGTTTTTTGTGGATTAATGGCATGGATTGTGTCAAGTGACTCTTGATAGTGAGGGTAGATGGGTGGAGGACTATAGCTTATGAATGATTGTTAAGAGGGATAGATGAGTGGCTGACTATGGGTTGAGGTTGATTGGTATTTGGATTTGATGAATTGTCTTTTGAAGTCTATGACTTGTTGGGCTTGACCATTATGGATTAACTAGTATTCAACTTGAATAGCAAGAATATCAAGTTGAAAGGAAGAAATGGTGGTGGATGGTATGAAGCCTAAGAGATTCCAATGCAATAGAAGGTATGGACCTATACTATGTTTTTTTCTTTTAGATTTTTTTTTAAATAAGGTATGCCTAAATGTAATGCAACTAATTTTTTGGTATTTTTTGGATAATGTATGCCTAAATATAATGCAACTATTTTTATTTTTCTTGAATATATAGGGATGCCTAATAACAATGCGTAGATTAAGAGTCAAGGTGATGATAGTATATGACTACTTAGTTATGGAAAGTGTGGAATGAAGACATAGAATAGTATGACCTAGTATGAAGGATAAAACATAAGATATCGTTGCTAATAAAACTAAGATAGGTATAACAACTAATCTAATTGTTAATGACCATGGGTATAGTAAAGATTGATATGATATGTTGACAAGGTGGTCTCAAACTAAATTGATGAGTTGAGGAACCAACGTAAATGACAAGGACTAGGATGAATGTTGTCTAAAATATAAGGTCAAGAGAATACATATTTGAAGCTATGGTCTAGTCTGAGTTTGATGAACTTCCTAATCAAGAGGTTTATGCAAGAGGTTTATGCAAGCTAAAAGGATGACCTAAATTTTAGACCTATGGGAAATGTTTAATGAAAAAAGATGAGGTGATGGATGAATGAAGTGAGTAAGTCCTTGGTCAAGCTTGTTTTGGATGTGTTGGCCTAGTTTCTGTCAAGGTTTGAATGTCATAAGTTTCAAATGTGTTGCTTGTTTGAGATTCATTTTGAACAAATATGCAAGGCATAATTCTTTTGAGTTTTTTTTTGTTATGAATGTTGTTTTATTGTTACAATACAAGCATAAATCCTAGGGTGGCAGAGACAATATTTGTTAGGTTCCCACTTGGATTTCTCCAGCCATGCTTATTCAAAGCAGATATTTTAGGAGTTTGGTGACACTTTCTCCCTTCCATGGCACTCACTTCTGAGGTACACCAAGCTTTGAATTCCCCAAAGAGGAATTTTCTATCTCTAATTTGAACCACAAAAGTGTGGGACAACTTAGGAGGTCTAACCTCCTGTACCAACAAACAGAAAGATTTTGGATTTCTACACAAAGGTTTCTAGTAAGGGCATCCAGTTTAGGGGATACTATAATAAAATCCCTCGAGATGTCTCCCAACCCTTAGAACAAGGGATTTTCATATCATAAAGATACTAGGGGAGAGCTATCATGTACCACTTCCCGTTGATTGCAATTTTCATCACAACCACACATTTATATAGCGGTTCAGAAGAGCTTGGCTTTAGGCTATTACCATTTGGGCCATTTCCACCTTTTGATGTGGGGTGGTAGGCCTTTCTAAGGGATTAAAAACATAAAGAGATGGGTTTGGCTTCTTATCACCGATTTTGCACAAGGTGATAGCATAAACCTACCATGTTATAAGCACAAAAAATAGTGGTTTATTAACCCCCATAGTTAAATCTATGTGAAAGAAGGAAGTTGTTCTTTTTAAGCACCAATTGAAGTCTTTTCTATACTAAAAGACAATCATTTTTTAAAAATCAAGTCTTCGAGAAACATCCTGCACCAAATGTCATTAGTAGATTTTTATTTCCAATCTTTGACAAACGTGTTTATTTTTTCACCTTTCCAATCTTTGACATGCAAACCTGCAAAAAAATCCAAATTAACACAAATTAGCCCCGGAATTAAACTAAACTAAAATAAATTAACATTAATCTAAATTCTAATTAATCAAAAGTCTAAATTAAATCTAAATTAGAATTTAATCTAAACTAAATTAAAATTAAATCTAAACTAAACTAAATTAAATTCTAAACTAAAATTAGTGTAAATTAAATAAAATCTAAACTAAATTAAAGCTAAACTAAATTAAAACTAGACTAAATTAAATCTACTTTCTAAATTAAATCTAAATTAAAAAAAAAGAAGTTAAATCTAATTTAAAAGTTAAAAAGCTAAATCTAAGTAAAAGTTAAAAGGATAAATCTAATTTAAAAGTTAAAAGGCTAAATCTAATTTAAAAGTTAAAAAGCTAAATCTAAGTTAAAAGGTTAAAACTAAAACTAAAAACTAATTTTAAATATTAAAAACTAAAAATCTAATTTTAAAATTTAATTTTAACTTTGAAACTAAAATCTAATTTAAATGCAAAAAACTAAAAACTAACACTCAACATTAAATTGCAGGATACACTCAAAATAGAATGTAGATAGAGGTGAAAATAAGAAACTACACATTTGTTTCTCTCATTCTAATGACTCACTGTTATCAATTTTAGTCAAGCTCAGTTATGTCAATCACCCTTATTTCATGCAAGAACTTCAATGAGGTTAGAATGCAACCAATTGTGCTCCAAAACATTTTCAACGACTGTGTTTGCCTATGGTTTTCTTTGAAATTAAAAAAAAAAAAACAACTATACATGTTGCACTAAAACCAAAGAATGTGGAATACAGTGTTCATATGGGATGTTGTGATTACAAGATATACTCAGAGTGAATAAAATTGTGTTTACATAAGCACAGAAAATTGTGAGGAGAGTGCAAAAACAATGATAGGCAGTGCTCACAAATCAACTTAACCCAACATCAAGTCAAAGATATGGCCAAATCACGTCCTTTCTTAGCTATTCTTTCTGCTTGTAGTTATTCGGATTTAGTGGATGAAGGTTGCCATTATTTTGATTGTATGGAACAGGAGTATGGCAAATCCCCAAGAGAAATGCATTATGCTCACATGGTTGACCTTCTTAGATGCACAGGGAAAATGAATGATGCATATGAAATCATTTTTGAAGCACATTAACACCTAGTGTAAATATGTGGGGGAGCCTTGTTGTCTGCATGTAGAATGCATGGAAATACAAAGTTGGGTACTTTTGTAGCAGAATGCCTTATTGAGTTAAAACCAGCACAAATCGGAAATTATGTGTTGTTGTTCAACATTTATGCTAAAGTTGGCCATAGATAAACCTTTTGTGCATTGAAGGAGAAAAGGTAAGAATAAAATGACATCAATGTAGTTTAAGAAATTCCTCCTACAAACCTTTCCCGAGCATGCAAATTTTTATAGAGTTTGTAGCCTTCATTGAAAGGTAAACTAATTTAATGATAGATAAATAAAGCCAAGCAGTTGCATGAAACAAAAGTCATCACAAAAAAAACAATATGAGGTGTTATAAAAAATCCAACACCACCATTAAAAGGTGAGGCAAATCGCGAAATATCTTGCTAGGAATAAAATTTTAAAGCATTTTAGCAGATCAAAAACTTCCTCTATAAGATTATTCAATGAAAATCTTAATTTTACCAAAATAAATTTCAAGTCGGGTTCACCATTATGTGCATGCTGAAAAATGAAAATTAATTGAAACTATAACCAGAATCAAAGCATTTCCAACATTACATCAATGCAGCCTTTCTTAAATGAAAACACGTGCAAAATGCAAACTAAACTATGGAAACAAAAACACATGTAATCAAAATAAAATTAGATCCATTGTTTTCCTATTTCACCATGATCTTGATTTATGCATTTGATGCTCTCATATTTTTATGAGCACAACTGCAACAAGAAGCTATGATGTATGTGCTTTTAGGTGAGAAGAAGGGCTTTTATAGATGAATTCATGAGGTGAATCCAAGTTATAGGAGAGATGTGAGATAAAAAAAAGTGAGATGGACAAATACATAGTGAAATTGATTGAAATGATATATAAATGAGTGGGATGATTTATGTCATAGCATATGTTTAGAAGCTTAGAATAAAGTGCACTTTTGAATTAAATGGATGAATGATTTAATCAAAATGGATTAAATGATCAAATGATATAATACATTTAGCTTATTTAATGAATTATGTGAATGGATAAAGGCTCGTGTATGAACACAAATGGACAAATAATTGATTAATGATTGATAAATGATTATTCAAATAGATAATGGTTATAAATTTATGCTTATAAAGGCTTATGAAAATATTTTTATGAAATAGGTGAAAATGGTTTAATGAAAGGGGTATTTTGATGATTATGCAAATGCATTTAGTGGAATATGCAAAAAAAATTATTGGTTTTCTGAATATGGAGATATGATTATGCAAATGATCAAAATGAAATATGCAATGGATAAAAAATATTATGAGGAAATTTTTATGCATCTGCATGTATTAAGATTAGCATTTTTACCATTTCAAACCTTGTCTCGAGCACATTCAAGTTTCTAGGTGCACCTATCTAATTTCTCACTTTTCTATTCTGATTTGCATTCATTTCTAGGTCATTCATTTAAGTCTTGCACATCATTAGGTTTTTTCATTAGGTTTTGCATGTTACTTTTCTTTCCGAGCCCTAGCTTGGTGGTGAACCCCTCTTTAGTCTTTAATCACACCCTAGGACAACCTTTAGTAGATATCTTTCCTTTATTCCATCATTGGATTGAGATATCTAGGGTTTCCTTGAGTGAAACTTAGTGAAATAGGTCCTAATCCCCTAGGTTACATCTCGTAAAAGGTGTAACACCTATTTTATTTGTTTTAGTGGTCTTGGATTGCTTTGTGCTGATCTAAATGGGCAAGATTTAGTGACTAAACTTTACTAGTGATGGTGCTCTTAGCAACAACAAACTTGGGCTAAGATCATCACCCCAAAATCTCTTAGGGGAGTGGAGAGTGTGGATGTTCCTAGATACAACCTTATGGCTAAAGATTTTGTGGTTTGGAGTACCTTACAAAGGGGAGCCAAGATGATTAAATAAGGGTCATGTTGGATTTGCAATAGAGGCTCTGATGCTCTCTTTTGGTTTGATTCTTGGGATGGGAATCCTCCTATTATGTCGACACACCCTCACTTACAAGATTTATGTAGGCTTTTTCTGGAGGCTAGATGGAGTCGTGTGGTGGATTTAAAAACCCCTCATGTTTTGGATCAAGATACTATTTATAGGTGGAAGGAACCACTGCAGTGGCCTCTCGGGGGATTGATGGGGGAACGCTAGGAGCTTGCCTGCATTTTAGCTGGTAGGGTTTGAAACTCTCTTTTAGAGAGGGATGTTCTAGCTTGGGGTCATGACCAGAAAGGAAAATTCTCTATATTGCCTCTAGTTATCAGGTGTTATGATGAGGGTGCAATCCAAGACATAGAAAAATAACTCACAAACAAGAGAATAATTTTATTATTCAGAAAATGGAGCTTCTTACATGTAGAGGATCTCAAATCCCCAAGTTCTACAACACATGCAAGCTACAGAAAGCTACGGAATAACCCTTTCGCAAAATGCGAGGTTGTCCCCAAAAAGTTACCCAAAAATACTAGAAACCCGCCCATAAATAGAGCTCCTCTTTAGTTTGGAGCCAAAACAACATTAAAATTTGAGTTTAGGCAGTTTCACGCCAAAAAATTACAACTTGAAGTTGAAATTTCAAAAGAACATTTGCAATTGTATCTTCTAGAAAGTGCACCAACTTCCTGGGGCCATAACTTTTGATTTGGGGCTCCGATTCGCGAACCGTTTGAACTATTGGAAAGGTCTCAAAGTCAAGAACACACTCAAAATTTGCTATGCCAATTTCAACAAGTTTTGGGGCCATTCCGGAAGCTCTAAGTGCATCAAA
>VDFB02347635.1:0-12947 GCA_007258455.2 Sequoia sempervirens | reverse complement strand
CAACAATGTTTGAGATCCAAGGAGAATAATCAATGGGTCAAATGAAGCTGACATCAAGAAGTTTCTCAAGTTCTTCTTTAACATGCAAGGCCACTTTAGGATGCATTTTACAGATCTTTTGACAAATAGGTTTAGCATTGTTATCAAGGACAATATTATGCATCACAATTTTTAGGTCAATTCCTGGCATATCAAAAATATTTCCAAGCATATATTTTAGGAAAATCATGAAGTAAAGTGGTTGTATCTTCTTGTTCTTCATCATCAAGGCACTTCCCAATAATAATATGTTAATATTTATCAATAATTTCCATAAGCACATCAATTGTATCTCCTAAAGGGAGTGCATTGGATTTAGGACTTTTAGATTGTGACAATTCATCAATGATATCACTTATTTCTTTCTCGATAACGTTCATATGCGAGGATGGGGTATAATAAACAACAAATGTGTTTCAAGGCCTCATCACTATCAACATACAACCATGAAGGTGGAAGATTTGGATCAAGCAAGTCTGGATGAGTAATGGTGAGTTTGTGTTGTGGTTGACAAGTGATCACATTAATGTTTAAGGATGGTCATTGAGTAGCTTTTATTGTTTTAGAAAAAAGAATATCCCAATCCCATTTTAGCTTCTTGTGTATTAGGTTCAATAGGGACATGAATATGTTGTTCATGTTTTCCACAACCTTTTCCAGTATAGCCCAACTATTTTACAAATTTATAACCTTTCCCATAAATTCTTTCCATTTTGTACGGGGTAGGAGGGGATTCATAATCTATCTTGTCAAAATTTGTTGTGTATGTTGCATTTTCATCTGTATTGTAAGGGATGGATTTTTTAGATGATTGTTTAAAATTTTGAGTGGACATAACAGTTGATTGGTTAGGCTTTTCATCTTTCTTTTGTGTAAGTATGTATTCACCCATAAACGAGGGTGTGAAGTCTAAGGATCCCAAATCATCACCAAATAATTTAGAATCCAATTCCATTTCATTATGTTCAATTTCAGGAGGATCAATGTTAGAGGTTGGAATCAATGTTTTCAAAGGATTGGTAACCCCTTTCTCAAGATGCAAGCAAATTTTGGGCTCAGGGTTGATTTCAATTTGATATATACGATTGTTATAAACATATTTCATGATACAGTGAAGAGTTCAAGGCACTAAATTTATCTCTTGAATCTAAGGTCAGCATAAAAAAAAGATTATATGAGAGATCATAAAGAATGACATGGATAGGATTCTGCAAAGTAACCACTCCAACTGTAATAGGTAAAGTGATTATCCTAAGTGGTTTCTTTGTTGTATTATCAAATCCTCAAATGGAAATGGAATTAGGTATTATTTGTGATCTATCCACTTCTAATAAATCAAGAAGGCTCACACTGCACACATTAAGGGTAGAACCATTATCTATGAGAGTGCGTTTGATACCTGTATGATGGAATTGAGCAATGATCATAAAGGAATCATGGTGTTTTCGTAACTCCAAAGGAGGGAGCTCATGTTGATGAAAAGTAATATCAAGACTATTCTTTTGGAAAAGAGCTGCCCCATCACTCAGAGTGGTTCTAGGAGGGATTTTTATTTATTTCAAAGCGGTTAAAAGAATGGTGTTATAACTTGGTGAAGTTTGAAGTAATTTCCAATGAGAGATTTTGGTAGGAGTATTCTTTAATTTTTCAACAAGATCATACTCCTTTGTAGGTGGGTTATAATGAGGAGCACTAGGAATTATTTGTGGAGTTTCTAGGTAAAGGGATGAAGGGGATACGAGGGTGGGTAAAGGGTAAGTTTAGGTTTATTGGAAGGATGAAGCAGATGTGAGGGTGGATAAAGGATAAGTTATGGTTGAATTACATGAACATCCTTAATGTTAGAGGTGTCACAACAAACCATAGCGGATGAATTGGATGAGAGGAAGTCTTGAAGAGAATAATCTAGCAAAGGAAAATCATCACTACTAAAAGGTTGTAAGGGTGAACAATCGTTGTAGATGCATAAAATTGTTCATATCTGATTAATCTTGGCATTTAGTTAAATATTTATTATTTAATTGATTTCTCTAAAGTCTCCTACATATGATTAAATAAATCAATTTTTTATTTAATTATTTCACATTCATATGTCCACTTGATTAATTAAATAAATACACTTTATTTATTTTAATTAAATATCACTTTTTGAATTTAATTAAGTCTTTTTGATTTAATTAAATTTAAATATTTATTTTCAAATCTTTCTTCTAATTAATTAAATATCTTATTTAATTAACTTCATTTACATACCATTTCTTTAAAGTTTAATTAAATATCTTTATTTAATTGAATATCTTCCATATCTTTTCAAAATCATAATTAAATATTTTATTTAATTATGAAATCTTCCATTATTCTTAAAATCTGGGGTAAATATTATATTTTAAGAAAAAAACCTATGTGTCACCCATAAATAAATAATTGAATTTAATAATTCATTATTTATCTTCTTGAAAATATTTCCATAATCTCACAAAAAGATGATTTTTTACAATTCATCTTTATTATCTTATCTTACCTCTTTTAGAAAAAAGAAAAAAAATCTTGCTTTCTGTTTTTTTCTATTTTTCTTTAGTCTTATTCATCTTCAACATTTTGATCTGCTAGGAATTTTCATAATCGTTGATCATATCAGCTAATCAAAACATTTTGAAAAACTCTATAAATAGCACTTCCAATCCAAGCAATGGTTATAACAACAACAACACAACCAATGAATTAGAGATTAATTACAATCTAGCATTATCATTATAGCTTTATTATTCATATCATCATCATAGTCTTTCATTTTAGCCATCATGTTTAGCATTAGAGCAATCATGTCTTATCATTACATGCATTTCATATTCAATCTCATTCTCTAGGAAGACTATTCGTTGAGCCTAGCATACAATCTGAGAGCTAGCTAGAATCAATGAAAATACTAGAGATAGAGGATGATAGGATGACATCGATAACATGATACTGAGTTTGCATCTCTATTGTTTTAAATACTTTTTTTTTAAATAATGTCTTATTGCTGTATTTGATTCATTTGTTTACATATTTAACACACATAAAATTGACCACACATTTATGGTGCCCACCATGGGGCATTTCCCCATTTCTAACATTTATCTATAGGTTTTTTGACAAGATTTCACATTTTGGAATTCAGATTTTTGACAAAATTCTCCGTTTTAGTGCATCCAAGGATTTATGAAGCACATATAAAACTTTCTAAAGCACATCCATATTTTATTGCAGCGCTCTTGCAGAAACTATTGCAGCGCATGCATAAACTATTTTGGCGCATTTGCAAGATAGAATGGCGCATATACCCGATTTAGTTTGTTAAATTTTTTTGAAAAACAAAAAAAATTAGTTTCATTATGTTTTAGCGCATTTAGGAGTTTTTATAGTGCATTTGGGACTTTCTGTAGCGCATTTAGGATCTATTTTGGCACATTAAATTTTTATTGTTGTGCATACAAGTAATCTTTGAGCACATACAAGTTGTAACTAACTAGGTTTCTGAGTCTGATGCCTTCCGTAGACAAAACCTTTTTCAGGCTTAAAAAGAACTAATTTAGGATAGTCACCACTCATTTTAAAAAGGAGCAACCCTAGGATAGAAATGGATTTAAAATAAAGCAATCTAGGATAGTCACCACACACTGATCTTGTGGTTAAAATGAATCCCATGCTTTATGTGAAGCAACATCTTCACATAGTTTAGATCATTGTGATTTGGGTTTTAAAAAGAACAATGTTTACTGTGCTTGTGGCAATAGGTCTATGCTCTCCTCTTGATTGTGTGACCAGAATACTAGACTTTCCTTTTATATTCATGTAATTTTACTATTTCATTACATCTTGTAGAGGGCCTGCTCTTGTGGGAAAATGTACTCACCCAAGAGGAATGACTCAAGTGGGTTCAAGCTAAAGCCAGGCTATTCCACTCCACTATAAAATTTAAAGAAAATTAGGGGAGACCCTCTTTTTCCGGTAGTATGCAAGATAACCATCCCCAAATCCTTTGTTCTAAAGGTTGGGAGGTCTCCTAAGGGAGTTTATTATTGCCACACCGAACAGAAACCCTTACTACGAACCTAGTGTAGAATCTAGCTGAAGTCAGTTTCTGAACATAATAATCACAGTGCAAGGGGAGGGAAGAATCTACCCCCAAGATACTCACCATATAACTACCAGGGATTGTTTACTCAGGGGATCTAGTAACCACTTCTGTCACTCTGAGTACACACCTGGAAAAGACAAAAACATGGGCACCCCTTCAGGGGTGACATGGCTATGTGAGTCGATGCAGTTCTAAGATGTGGGTTGTTGATTATTATGATGACCTACTTGAGTACTAAGAGTGAGTCTTTCAGAATTGTTTATCATGTGCAGAACCTGTAAAAACACTTTTTGAAAAATATTTTTGAAACATACACTTGATGTTTAGTATAGGACTTAAAAACAACTTTTTTCAAAGTGTTTGTTGTGTTTTAAATCACACTAATTCAGATAAAAGATCATCCAAAATGAACATGTCAAATTTTAGTTGAAACTACTCACAAACTATTTGAAAAGGTTACCTTAGAAAAACTATTTTAGCACATATAGGGTATATTCTAGCACATATAAGGTCTGTTCTAGTGCATTCACTAGTTAATTCAACACTTTTAGGGTCTGTTTTAGTGCATAGAGTCCTTTGGCACATACCCTGGCTATTCTAAAAGAAAAAAAATTTGGTAACTATCACAACAGTTTTCCCGCAATGCATATAGGATACAGAGTAGTGCATCTGGGACATATTGAAGTGCATTTGACCATTTCTCTAGTGCATATGATTGTTTATGAAGTGCATATAGGCAACAAAAGAGTGCATTTGACATTTTCCCAAATCATTGTTTTTGACAGATCTGAGTTTATAGCATTCTCAGTCTAGTAAAATATCAACATTTTCTCTCATGCTTAGGGAGTGGAAATCTACCAAGTTTGTCAAGAATTCAATTTCCAATAGCATCAGGAAACCCAAAAATCCTCTAGGTTACAAGAAAACCTTACAACAAAGGAAATTTTTATACAAGAGTCGAAACGTCTTGCTCCATTATCATAAATCTCTCCATAGATACCAAGATTTTGTTAGGGGATTTACTAACGAATAAGCTATAGACCCCCTAGATTTACGAGCCTATTTTCAAAGGAGAGCCCTCTCACAATGACACAATCACAATCAACATCTTCATTTCAACTACATACCACAACCTTTTATTGAATATTCAACATGTCCTAGTCAAATACTTTAGTTTGTGGGAATAGGCTATTTGATATACTAATCATTCTTCTAAAACAGGTACAAATCTTACAAGTGCATCTTTCATCATAAACTTTTAAATTCTTCGTTCAACTTCTCCTAGCAGGATTTTGACATCCTTTATCATTGGAAGCCACAACCATGAATTGGGAAACATAGTTTTTATCATATCATAATATTTTCATCTTATCAGATTAAAATATCATCATTGATTGCACTCATCAAACTATGATCTATGTTTATGAGAACATCTTGAAACATTACCGCCATAATAGTGGTTTACAATTCCTAAGAGGAACGCACTTTAGCGAAATCACATATTTTAGAAAATATAATGATTTAAGCCTTAAAAAGTTCCATTTTAAGGATTCCATTGAAGAGGGTTTGATCAAATCACCTTAGATCAAACCCCCTTGGATAGAACCTCGCTAGTTTTAAACCATACCTATAAATGCGTCTCCTTTACACCTATCAAAATGCTGATAAAAAATCACTTTTGATTTAGATTTTGGGGTATCAAATGAATTCATTTAAAATTTATTTCAAATGATTATGGTATTCCTCAGAACAAGCTATCCAATGAATATAATTTTAATATGTTTTGGTTTTGTTATGTATTTGTTTTTTAAGTTTTATTAAACATAGGTTTTCATCGAAAATGAATTTATTTGTTCTTCACATGTGGAAAAATAGAAGATTATCAAAAAAAAAAAAATTGAAAAAATATGAGTGCACTAGATATTGAAGTCCTTGATCCAACAAAAAAAATTAAATTAAATTTTTGACATACAAAAAAAGCTCACGCATATACATCGCTTGTGTCTGAATTGTAATTCATTTGACTTTGAAACTTGATTAAGGAAAAAAATATTCAATAAAATAACTATCTAAACCAAGTGGAAGCACTAGATATCAAAGTTACAAATCTAAATTTGAAAGAATTAGAATTTTATCCTTCATGGAAAACAAGTTATGCATTATATGGTGTGCGTCACTTTTTAAAAATGTTGTTTTTTGAAAAATCTATTTTCGTGGGAGATGGAAAAAGAAGTGCAATTTGATTCCAAAAATTTTGAAAAAAATATTTTTAGAATCTACAGACAAAATTTGATGAGACTCTAGTTTTCACCATCTTCAAATTCCTCACGCTTTACCTGCTAGGTGCCTCGAATGTGAAGATTTAGTTAAAAATAATAATTTTAGTGTCCAGTTTGGCCAAAAATTGTAAACCACTATTATGGGATCACCCTCGAATCATATGCCTATTTTTACACGATCTCAATACAATAAACTAAAGGAAGATATTCAACAAGAAGATCATACATCAAAAACTCAAGAAGAAGGTGAAAATAGTTATCCCCTTTTTGAAAACAACATGACCAAAGGAGAAAAGAATCTCTTTACTTCCAACAAAGATATGAGAAAAACCTTTGAGGATAGTGAAGATGAACAATAAAAAGAATGTCACCTTAAAGAAGCCGAACAAGATCCTAAATTTATCAGAGTGTAGAAAAGATCTTAGCATGTGACAAACAAAAATATTTCCTATTTTTGGCTGACAAAGGAGCTAAATTACCTCATGATTTTGATATTGGGAACATAAAGAGTAACCCTGATGGAAAACCTTTATTTGATCTTGGTGCCTTGAGTAAAAAAGTTAAAACATTAGAAGGGAAAATTAAATATCTACAAGGGGTAGCCACAACAAATACATACGCTCTTGATAATATCTATCCATATCCTTTTGATTGATGTCTCAACATGATTTTGTTTCCTAAGCATTGTGAAAGTCCAAAGTTTGATCGTTATAATGGAAAATCGGATCCCATTGACCATATTAGAGACTTTTGAAACATGAATTTAGAATTTTCTCATGAGGATACATACTTAATGCATTTATTTACATGAAGTCTTGGGGGCCACTCTATGGAATGGTTATCAAAAATCACACCGCCTATCAAAACATTTGAGGAATTGATCAACAAGTTCATCTCACAATATTCCAATAACATTCAACACCAAATAACCATGATTGATCTATGCAAGGCTAAGAAAAAACCTGGTGAACCGTTCATCACATTTCTTCAGAGATGGAGAAGATTGTTCGCTAGATATCCACGCCATGTTCCTGAAAAGGAAAAGATCACTACATTCATAAACAACTTGGATCAAGAGATGAGTTATCATCTAAATATTCATTGTCCTCCCTCTTTTTAGAAAATGATTGAAAATGCAATCACAATTGAAAATACATTAGTCTAGAGGGGAATAATCAAACTTGATAGAGACAACCCTAGCTCCTCAAATCACCACAATGAAAAATCTAGATTTTGGACACGCAACAAAAATGTGGTGAATGATGGTGTTGTGGATGCACATCATTTCTTAGCTAAGCTAGTTGTTCTTAGTGTTCCTCGCAACAACAACAATGTCAACTCGATTACGAATCAGGGAAGCAATCCTTCTCCTCCTCCGAGGAATAACCAAAATCCAAATTTTACCAACAATCAAGGGTATCATGGAAACAACAATAAAAATGCTTTAGGAAATACATCAGACACGAATACACATCGATCTTCATTTTTCTCCAATAGAAGAAATTTTACTCCATTGGGACAATCTCTGGAATCCGCCCTTAAAGATTTGATGGCAAAGAACATTTTTACCCTACCACCTCAATGTAACTTCAAACCCAGTGTGAAGCCGCCATCATGGAGTGATGCATACTATTGTGAATATCATAGATGTAAAGGCCATCATAGAAATAATTTCCAAGCCTTGAAGAATGCTATTCAGGATTTAATCGACAAAGACATTGTCACAATAGAATGGAACCAACAATCAAACAAATACCACCAAGCATTTCAAAATCCTTTTCCCAACTATCAAAAGGGTGAGTCTTCTGAAAAAAATGTGAATCATATCAATGAGCATAAAATCAATCATATCTACACTAATGATGAGAGGGTTAATGTCATAAGAGTCAAAGAGAAAATAAAATATGGAGAAGTTAACATAACAACAAGGGCACAAGATAAAGTTCTCTTAAAAGGTGCTCCTTCAAAATCCATTATACCACTACCTCAACATCGATATGATTTAATCAATCAAATTGGAAATTTTTTTGCTCAGATCTCTATTTTGGAACTTTTGAAGATTTCCCCAGCACATAAAGAAATCCTAGACAAAGCCCTCATTGAAACAACTATATCTGATGATCTAAATGTGGATCAGCTTCAAGCCATGGTGGGACATTTTTCCTCATTCTTTGAAAAAGATGATTTTTCCATGACACATCCTCATAATTCATCATTATACTTAGAAGTCATGATCCACAAGTTTCATGTTAGACGTACTAATAGATGGAGGTGTTGGTTTGAATATATGTACCATGAAATTAATTTGGGCTTTAGGATTTTCTGAGGATTCCATTAATCCCAGAAGAAAGATTACTATTAAAGCCTATGATGATGAGGAAAGAGCATCCAAGGGTTTAATCATGCTACCAATTAGAGTGGGACCTGTTATCAAAAATACTTTTTGTCAAGTATTAGACTGTGATCTAGCATACATCTTGTTGGGTCATCCTTGGATCCACAAAATGTAAGTTGTACCATCTACATATCATCAGTGTCTTAAGTTTCCTTATGATGGATAGGAGATCATGATATCAGCTGATAATTATCATAGTCAAACTTGTGCTACCATCAAAGCTAGTCAAGACAATTTGTTTCCTAACAATCGAGAAGCGACTGCTAGCACTTCAACAAAAGTTGATACATAAATCAGTCAACTAACCAAAACCTTTGACAAGCAACTACGGTTCAAGGATAATGGAGTAGGAGAATATTCTCTTTGTCTGGCTAAGCTTCCTATGTCACCTCGATCACATGGACAACCTTCTATCACGCACCATCAGATATCTGTAGCATCAACATCAACACAATCACTGGCATAACCAATCACAAAGTTCAATGGGAAATTTATCAAAAATAAATTACCAATGGAAGATCTTGAGGATAGCAAAATGCTAAAATGGCTCTATAGAGGTGAAGATGAAGATGAAATAGTTCTCAATATCAAGTTACCAACTAATAAATATGGTAAGGGATATTCAATCATGAAAAAGATGGGCTATGAGGGAAATGGTCCTATCAGAAAAAGAAAAGGAGTAGCTGAGCCTATTGTTCCTCCAGGACTTGCTACAAAAGATAAAATAGGACTAGGCTATGATACTAGCTCGAAAGAAACAACATCCAAACAATTGAATGATACTGTACTCACATTGCAAGAAAGTTTTGATCCAAGGGAAGCATGCTTGACAACAATTCAGAATTTCATTGATAATAACTCAGACATAGACTCTGGAGAATACGAATAGGATACCATCCATATTGATGAATTTTGGAAGGAAAAATTGGTTGATGTAATACACAAGTATATGCCTACTCTAATCAAAGGATAAGGGTCAAGAACCCAACCACAAGAATCTGAACTACAATGCAACTATGATTCTAGTGATACCAAGTCAGATTTAATCGAACAAAACTATTGTGAGGATAATACCATCATTGATCTACTCCATACCTCAAATCCTATAGACACCTCCATTATGACCATAACCATAGCTGATTTCATGGAACCTAGTGACCCACTACTGCTAATATATCTCGATCTCATTGATTGGGATCTATTTGAACCTCTCAATATACCTATGTTCCCAACCGATGAATCTATCGTAAACTTCCTTTCTGTAGATGAGGTAAATGATTGTTCCACTAAAAAATTTTGGCACGAGATCCTTAGTTAGGAGAGTGTCAAGTTTCGTAGCTGCAAAAATAAAAATTAAGAACAATCTAATGGTGAAAACCAGAATCTGGCAGTATTAGATCAAACAAAAGATAAAACAAAGAGCGTATCAGATAGTGAAAACCTCTTTAAGGCACCAGATGATGGGATGCTTGACACTCTCCTGAAGCACTATCATGAGTGATCTTCCATCTTGATTGAGCCTACAAACGTAGTTAATCTTGAAACTATAGAGAAACTGAGGATTGTGCAATTAGCTGCATCAATGATAGATAAAGAAGTACTCGAGTTCATGTAATTTCTCAAAGCAAATCAAGTCAATTTTTCTTGGTCTTATGCAGACATGCCAGGTCTTGATATTGATCTTATAATGCATCACTTGTCCATTAAACCAGGAGTAAAACCTATGAAACAAAAAATTAGAAAGATGCATCCTCATGTGGCACTACTAGTTAAAGAACTCAAGAAACTCCTCGATGCGAGATTTATAAGATCAATTGACTATGTAGAATGGATTTCCAACATAGTTCATGTATCCAAGCCTGAAAAAAGTGTTAGAGTATGCACAAATTCAAGAGATCTTAATAAGGCGTGTCCTAAGCATGGTTTTCCTCTTCCAAGAATTGATACTATAGCTAATCTAACAGCTAGCCATTCCATGTATTCACTAATGGATGGTTTTTTTGGTTATAACCAAATCAAGATTGCACCTAAATACTAGGACAAAACAACTTTCACATGTCCATGGGGGACTTACTATTGGAATGTCATGTCTTTTGGATTAAAGAATGTTGGGGCTACATATCAAAGAGCTATGACTACAATTTTTTATGACATGATGCACACATTCATGGAAGATTATGTCAATGATATACTGGAAAAATCCTACACAAAAGAAGGACATTTCGAGATATTATCCAAAATATTTGCAAGGTTGGAAAGTTCAAGGTTCTCCTCAACCCTAAGAAATGTGTTTTTGGAGTCACATTTGGAAAACTCTTGGGATACATAGCTTCAACAAAAGGAATTGAATTAGATCCCGCCAAGGTACAAGCAATCATGGAAATTCCTCCACCAAGGAATATCAGTCAGTTGAGATCACCATAGGGATGACTTCAATCTATACGAAGATTCATTGCACAACTAGCAAATAAATGTCTACCTTTCGCACATCTACTACATAAGAATCTTCCTTTCAAATTGGATGATAAGTGTGACATGGCCTTTCAACAAATCAAGCAGTATTTAATGAACCCTCCAGTTTTCAATATTCTTGTCACTTTCATTTTTTAAACATTTCATTATATTGAACGTTAAAATATCCAATTTAAATGTCATTTAAGGGTAAATAAGGACCTTCATCTTCTTTCAATATATATTTATAACAAGTATATATATTTAAGGGTAAATATATATTTTTAACATATATAATATGTATGGTTGGATTAGTGAGATATTTAGAACAAGTATGCAATGAAGTTAAACTTTATTAGATTTGATTCTTAATAAATTAGTATTAACGAAATTCAGTTCATAGCTTTATGCAATCTATAAGTTTAAATAGTTTGATGGTATCTAAACTTTATACATATAAAATAATGATAAATGTATGATTATTTTGCTTTCCAATCTATAATTTTTTTATGTTCTTGGCTATATAATTGAAGTTCATTTATGTTAACAACTATTAGATTAAATATTTTTATCCCCAATTATTTTAAAATAATTTTATACTAATCTTTGTATTCTTATTCTTTCTTTCATCATTTCGTTTAAAATTTGAACCAGTTAAGAATGCTATGTTATAGATTATAGTTGTCTTCCAATTATTTTTAAATTGTTAATGGTATGAAAATATTATTGATGAGTAGATGAATTATTACAAGTTCTATTCTAGATTTGTATTCCCTTTATCTAGATATATTATTTTCCAAAGTCTCATTGCTCTTTTAGGTGTACTGTACATATATATATATATATAACATGGAAAATCCAAATCATGTTCCACTTGTGCTAGATTCTTTGTTTGCAAATACTAGTAATGAGATTAAAAAATTGAGAGATTCATTAGCACAGGGTGCAAACTCGGGGATATATAGTGAAGCATGCATGTTAATATTGCATAGTCTAGAAAAACTAAAAGATGAACTTGAGAGGACTAGTGCATATTCCCCAGATAGAGTGACTGCTATTCTTTCCCGCATGCGGGAAGAAGTACATGGTGGTGTTCCCCTTAAACAAATACAAGATAGTGTCACCAAAGAAATGATAAAAGCCACTTGTTTTCCATTTTATCAAAATGTGCGTAAGGTTAGGGGATACTAGGTCACTAGATGTGTCGATCATACTATGGCCTCATTGATCTACCCACGATTTCTCGTAGCACATGGTCTATACCCAAACAATGATCAGATTCCATTGTATTTATTTCAAATAGTTGTGATGTCGAGTCCATTTTGGGCCTGAAAGTTAACTACCTGGACATTCTACTATATGTTGGTCAGGGGCGTGGTAGGATTGCTGATAGGCCCACCTATCGTCGAGCAGATAGACCACCCCTAGTGTTTATGGTATTGGTTGGTGAAAGGTCTCCTACTCTCACCCCAACTCTAGCCCCCATAGCAGATGAGGTTGTCGTTGCTTCCCAAAAGGAAGCAATTGACACTATAGGTGACATTGTGGCTGCCACCACTAGGATATCTGATGATCATGTAGGTCAGTATATGATGTCCAGACATTCCCGATCCATGCTATTTTCAGCACAGTGGACCACCATGGATCCTTTTATAGTGGGCTT
>VDFB02347634.1:0-80126 GCA_007258455.2 Sequoia sempervirens | reverse complement strand
TGTTAGAGTAATGGTTTTAATTTAATCATGTTGATTAAATTATCTTTATTCCTCTCCTAAGATTTAACTTTAGTTTGCATTTTGTGACATTTAATAATTATATTAATTATTAAATGTCTACCTATTAGGGTTTCTTTTAGGGTTGCACAATATCCTTTTATAAGGATTCATCATTGTAATTTATCTCTCTCAGATGAATACATTTTTCAGCTTTCAGAGCACCCTTGCTTGTTTGTCTCCATCTCTTCTTTCTGTGACAGGTTATTTGCATGCAGGTGATCTTCAGGGTCTGTGAAGTTGGATTTATCAACTTCTACATTCTCTTCACTATGGTAGGGTTTCCCATCCTTGCTTTTCTCTACATATGGTCTTCTCTCTCCGGATTGTGATCTATCCTTTGGAATCTTCCTCTTGCACTTATCTGTCTTTTTTCAGACTTCCTATTCAACTTTTCCTCTACCTTCAACACAAATTGGTATGCTTCTTCAACTAGTGTCATCTTTACCAGGCTCAACTCTTCTTGGATGTTTTTTCTTAGACCATTGATGCACCACACATCATTTTCCTTTCTTTCTTCACTATGTCCAACTCTAATGATCCTTGTCAAATTCTTCAGTATATTCCTTCATGGACTTTTCTCCTTTTGCTTCAGGTTATGCAATCTTTTTAGCAATTCAAGCTCATAATCAGTAGGTGTGAATTGATTCTTCAAATTCTTCAACTTTTTCACCATCATATTCTACTTTGTGATTTTTTCCTTTCCCCTTCTATTTTTATCCAATTGAACTTCTTTCCAACATATGGTAGCATATCCTTTCAACTTAATTTTTAAAAATCTCACTGTTTCTGAATCTTCAATTTCTTCATACTCAAAGTATTCTTCCATGTCATTGATCCAATCAATCAATTCCTCAAGGTTTAAATTTCCCGTGTAATTTTGAATTTCAATTCTAAGTCTCTTACACCAATATTGGAAATAACTTTTAACATCTTTACCTGATCTAAATTTTCTTCTTCTTCTTCTTATAGGTTTTATTCATTTTGAATTGCAACATGATCTAATTCATCATCACTTTCATCTACATGTATAGGGTTTAAACATCTCCTTCTATCTTCTTCTACAACATCCAACTAGGCTCTCATTACTCTCATCATTTCCAAAATTTCATCTAGATTCGTCCAATAACATTTTCTATAACAAGAACTCTCCTTGGCAACATCTCTCCCCTTGGATCTAGTGCAACTGTCTTAATTCGACTATCTAACTACAAGGTCGCAACTACCTCATAGTTGGTGCTCGATAGAAAATACTTGCAGGCTGCCTCAGGTTGGTGATATGTTCACTACAAGGAATTCCTTCTCTCTGAAAGGACTCAAAAACTCACTCTGATATGATACTTAGTGCAGTCATAGATGGAGGGTCTAGAAAGGATTGTCCAACCATGCAACCTAGAGTTCAACACAATGGAAATGGCACAAGAAATGATTAGAAAACATGAACTATCATTGATTCAACAACTTGTAACCTTACATGCATCATATACCATATATACAGAATGACTAGAGCCCACAGGCTTGCCACAAGGGAATTACAAGATATTACAATATTTGGCATAAGGCCTTATTAAATTCTTGAACCCTAAAGGTTGAATCTAAATATCTAACTCCTAACTAATGAACTACTAAAATGAATGCTTTCCAAAGGATTAAAAATAATCTTAAATATGAATATGAATATTCAATGATGATTTTTGTTGGCCTCAAGGGCTTACAACCCCAATGCAGCATCAAACATGTAGGTCAGCCAACGAACATAAAAATATAACCCTTCATGAAATGGAATGGGTTGTGGATCTCCAAGAAAGTTCTCCTTGGATGATCTTGCAACTTTGTGTCACCAAAAATATTTTTAGTTTTAGTTTTCAAAATTTCCTTACTTTTATTATGATGTATTTAGTTTTGGTGATTTGTTTCAAGAGACATTTTTGGATTAATTTCATTCAAGTAATGAATTTGTGTTGTAAGAGACTCAAATGGATGTCACCAATTTTATCTTGGTGGAAATTCAAACAAATTTGACTAAGTTTGAAGTAAATCAAAGTTTTCTAGACCTACTTAGGAACAAAATTGGAGTTTTAGCTTGTTTCAGGAACACCAAATTTTTTTGATAGTTCCTTTTCCTTACTAAATCTCCAATGAGTTTTCAAGCATTAAAGTATCAAAGTGTTCCAAGAATACTAGAAATCATTGACATTTCATGTTCCTTACTAAAACCCTGATGAGTTTTGAAGAATTGGAGTTTCAAAGTGTACCAAGAACACTAGAAATCATCAATATTTGTTGTTCCTTACTAAAATCCCAATAATTTTTCATCATAGTTTCAAAGTGTTCTAGGAAAACGTGAATCACTTAACAAGTTCTCATTCCATTTTCTACCCCTAAATAGTCTTCAACACCTATATATTTCCATGCAATTCCTAATGATCACATAGTTCAAAGTGGGGTGGAAGTTCCTAATCCTGTTGGACATTTGAAAATTCTTGGTTCCAATAAAGTGCTCTGTTGATTAAGGAGAACCAAAAATTATTGTTTAGATGGAAAATAACTCCATCAATTCAATTTTTGTATTATGAAGTTAGTTGATGGTTAAAATTCACTAATATTGAAGTATAAAGGGACAAATGTTATTAGTTTTGGGGGATTTTCATTAGTGAATGGGTGAGTTGATTGGTTTACTTTTTTGTAGAAGGAATAGTTTTTTGATTCAATGGTTCGATGGTTATGATATTCAAAAGAAGAAGGATGAAATGGAAAGAAGAATGTAATGATATTTTAAATTATATTTTGCTCATAATCAAATTTAATGTTGCATGCATAAATAAAACACTCTATTGGACCTATAAATTTAATGAATTTATAGTGCTTTGTGTTATCCCCTTGTGATACCCATCAATTATAATTGGTCTGAGAAATATCAATGGTGTATCATGCAAGTTCCTTTCTTAGTTTCATCTAACCTTTTCCAAGATACAACCAAAATGCCCATTTGCAAATGTCCATAATTGGCTAAGTCTTGAGCATTTCAGTCTTTCATATTTTCAAGTGTTTGCATACTCACATACCTTCTCTATCACTCTCAATATTCTCCTTCCTTTCCCCTTCTTTCCATAAGTTTCCTAAAATTTTTGGGTTTCAACCATTGGTCTTAACCCTTATCCTTTGTTGCTTTCCTTTCCTAAATCTTATCTCTCCCTCTGATCCTAGACTTTGGGGATCAACCTTCCTCCTTACCCCTTATCAAATTTTTATTACAAGGCATAAGCCTTATGCCCAACTCCAGATCATCGATGCTTTTCCTTTAGCTTTCAAAGATTGTGTCTTCCACCTACCTTTTGTCTTATCTCTATGATAAGATAAGTTATTTCCCCTCGATCACCGAGTTTTGATAAATCATATGAAAAAAGATAAATTATCTATATTTTAGACTTTGGGAATCGTCCTTCCTCCTTACCTCTTAACTTCATTTCATAGTAGGGCGTAAGCCTTATTCCCAACACTTGATGTTTGATGCTTTCCTTTACTAGCTTTCAGAGACCCAATCTCTCATCAATCTTCTATCTTATCTTAGAGATAAGTTGAATTCCTTCAACCTGTCTCCCAATCCTCGGTCTTGACATTATGATTCTTTGGCCTTTCGAAGGTTAGAATTTTGTCTTGTACCCTTTATCGTATTTCGTGGTAAGAAGTAAGTCCTCGTAAGTCCCAATTCTTGACACTTTCTTCCCTTTTGCACTCCTTCGAATCTTTCCTTTTTTCCCTTCATCTTCATGTTCTTCCAATAAGTGGAAGACCCAAAGCCTGACATCTGATGGGGTTTCTCTTCAGATCTTAGGGATTGTGGCATTCTTTTTTTGACCTCTCGACAAGAAACCTTTTGTAGGCTTGACACCTAATCTCTGAAAAAGATGGTTTCATGGGTGTGTGAACATTTTAATGATTAAACTAAGTATTGACTTAGACCCAAAAATTTGGTAATACTCTCAATTGACGTGTTTTCAATCGTAAATACCATTATTGTGTTTGATTTGCTTATGATCTGTATAGGATCTAGACTAGATTGCAGTATTTAAATGCTTAACTTTTACAATGCTTTTACAATGATTATTTCAAGTTAATTAACATCAAAATTAACTTAAGGAAATAACAAAATGAAGGAATTCTCAATCTGAAAGAAGGTGAGAGAGGGAAGAAGAGAAGTGCAAACAGTTGATAACGGAGTTTGTCACAAAACGTGACTACGTCTCCGGGTCCACTCCAATAGAGAGACCGATCCGATTAACTCCAAAAATCAATTACAAAGCACCACAATCATTCTCCAAGCACTTTGGCAGCATAACAGCGCTCTGACGTGCAAGAATGACTCAAAGAATCTCCACAAGACCTCTCTTTCGATTAACTCCACAGCTTCAAGAATCTCCACAAAAAATGGATCAAATTGGTTACTAACCAATTGATTTACAATATTTCCCATATCTCCCTATTTTACATATAATTTTCAACCTCCTCCATTTTTGACATATATTAATCTTTAAAAATCTCCCATATTTGAATATACATCTCCATAAATTCATTTAAGCCCTTCAATTTAGCATTATTCGGGCTATTATGGTTGAGAAGGTTTTTATTTAATCCTTTAAAAGGATTATTGTTTGTATAAATTTCAAATTTAGGAGGGGTTTATTTAATTTTAAAAAGGCAATCGGTTTGAACAACTAACAAAACAAAACCGTGCCACGATTGTTTCAAAACCGTTGAATGGGCTAACGGTGGGATTACCTTATAAAGAGCCCGGTGGTTCCGGGTTCAAGCCCCGGTCGTCGGCTTTTCCTCAGCAACTGTAACGAAGTGTCAACAAAAGTAAACCGTCCCCATACATGTTAACGGCCGACGTTTTGGTCTAATGGTTGCCCGCCGATTTCGCTCGCGGGTGGTTGGGAGTTCAATTCCCATGCCCGCCGGTGACTATTTTTACTCAAAAATATAACAAACGCTGACCAGAGGAGTGACAGGCCACGTGGCAGGACCCAATTGGCTGACTGTGCTGACTGCGATGCCAACTGCGTGATGATGTGTCGATGACGTCTACACAAACGTGGATGCTGACTGGATGCCACTTGCATGCTGACTCAACAGACGACGTGTCACTAACTGGACTGCCACTGTACTGCTGACTGGATGCTGACTGGACTGTGTGACTAGGCTGCCACGTCACCGATGATTGTATGTACAGATGTACGGAAATGACATGTGTCATCAATTGATTGGGTCCGTACAATGACTCAGCACCACGTGCCACGCCCAAATTCATCCATTTGTATTCCATATAGTACGGACTGACTGCTGACGTCAGCATCTGTACGGTCCACCTCAAAAGTCAACTGAAAGCTTTGACCACTGATAACTTTCGCGTACGATGTCGAATATCGACGAAACGAACACCGTTGGAATCGCCTCGACGAGCTCTTCGTGATGACGCTAGTTTCATTGATTTTTGATGATGCCATTTTTTTCGCCTTCTGGACGCCCTCTGATTCCAGTTTGACCAAAGGTTTGACTAGCTATAACTCGTGCAAACAGACTCCTTTTCGCTCCATTCGAGTTGCGTTGGAATCAGGACACTGAGCTCTTTCTGATGGTGTAAATTCTGGAGAAAAATGAGCCACTTCAATTTTCACTGAAAAATGTCCACCGGATCAGCTTCGGACTTCAAAACATCATTATGTTTGATAAAGTCCTCAACAAAATTGAAAGAAAGAAAGTTAGGGCAATATTATTGTTGAAGGGTTTGGAACCCTAGCCACCATGAGAATATTGTGTTCACAGTTGTAAATCTATTCTTCTTGGATGACACTTGAGAAGTTAGATGAGTTAGTTACAAGCATGGATAGTAGACTACGATCCAGCAAGAGCTTGGTAGTTGTTAAGAAAGTGACAATGGCTTCTTCAGCTGGGCAGTTGTGGTTGACTCCATTGATCTTTGTAGATGGTATTTGTTTGATTTCTTCATTGCATAATCAAGTGTTACTTATATTATTTTTTAAGAAAGAAAGAAAAGGAAGTTAATGCTTCTTGAAGCTCCAATAATAACTGAAAAAGTGTGTTTATTTCTATTACAAGATCTACATTTGAGATTAAGATAAGCTTACTGGGTAATTAAGTGATTTCGTTATTGTTTAAATTTTTGTTAAAGTATGGATTCAGAGTTTGTTTTAAAAATCTGAAAAGGAAAGAATATCTACAGGTTGTAACTAAAATGTTTATCTTTCATAAAGTTTGTTAAGAGAAATTATTTAGGGTTTCTCATTTGAACCCTAACCCGAGTTGCTTTTACAGTTATTCAAATTACATATAGAGATTATTATTTGTAGGGTCTTTAAAAGATGATCTTCATGCATTATCATGTTGAACTAGAAAGAGGAATATGATGTTTCAGATATTCAGTCCAAAAGTTGTATCACATTGAAAATCCTTCTAAATCTCAGATATTTGTATTTGAGGAAGATGTTTTCATTCTCATATTCTAACATTATTCAATGTGATTATTGAAAATATTTATAGTTTTCTATTGAAATTCTAGGACTGCAAATTGCACTTCTAGGTTTCTAATAGAGTATTGTAATTGTGTTGCATTGTAATGGAGTTGGTGCTCTAAATTAGTTAGGGGTTGGTGCTCTAAATTAGTGAGGGGTTGGTGCTCCTTGGAGTGGGTGCTCCTGAACATTGGAGAGTTGGTGCTCTATCTAAATAAAGTGATATTTTTTGAGTGGTTTTTATTCCCCAAGAGGGTTTTCCACTTAGGACATATAATGTGTTATGTGATGATTCTTTGTGTGATTTTTTTTCATGTTTATCTAACTTTCATAAGTTATTAGATGCATTAATGTTATCAATTGTTATTTCTATAATATTTTGTTGTTACAAACTTACTTTCACATTCATATGTTGAAAGCTAGTTTAAAAGTTCTGTTTAACCAAACATGCTTTGCATGTTGTGATGTAAATCATTTATTACATCACATTATATGTCACCCATTGACTCACAGTTCAATATTTTTAAGTTTCAACCTGTCATAATGTAGTAAAGCTCTTTGTTGTTTCAATGCTTATCATATGTAATTCAGTTGCACAGTTGTTGCAGTGTCACATAAAGTTGCATTGAAATTTGGTGGTCTTAAAGTGATTCAAAGATGTTGGTCTTCATGTACATGAGTTGCACCTATTTTTTTATCATGCTCTGGTTGTTAAAAAATGTCAGTCACATCTTCTGTAAATACAAGATATCTCACACAAGTTGTCTAAATGAACTGAATTAATTTTTTCATATCTTTTCTTACCTCTTTTCATGAATGCTCTCAAAGTGATTACTCTACTTTGTTGTCAATAGAAAGGATATCTAAAACTAAAAGTTTGTGTCGAAGTGTAAAAGGTTTAAAATTTTAGGTCTGTCTATCAGACACTAATTCACCCCCCCTCTCAGTGTTTGTCCATACTCCAACAGACATGATAGTAAAACACATAGAAAGTAAAACTTTAAAATATTTTGAGTTGATGTGTTTGGATTGTGTTGAGGATGATAAGAGAGAAAAAAAATCATAGACCAATGCCTTTATCCATTGGGAAAAAGAGTCTATATATTTAATCAAAGATGTAATAACTAAAAAAAAGGCAATGACTTACTCAAAAGACTACACCTTTCTAAATGCGCAAATAAGCTAGGCTTTACACATTCACTCAAAAATACAATAGATAGTTGTAGAATATTAAGAGAGGATCTACTTAGTCATCCTTAAGCATACCCACACATTTCCTTTATTATATTGAAAAGATACTTGTTAGAGTAATAAGTTATTATGCTTTTCTAACAATACTATGCAAAAATTTTGTACAAATTCTACAGACTTCTGGCTGAAAAAATAATCAATTATACATTTGGAAATGCATACCATACATAATGAGACACTCTGCTAAGGTCAATTTTTCCTTTAATCACTCAATCTTCAGGTTTACAAATGCTATTACAAATTTGGGATCAAAGCCAAATCATTACAATACAAAAAATATCTAAACCCATAACTGGATATTGAAACCTAGAGTTTCCTATGAATATCTTCCTTTTGTTGGCTCTATAACTACTTCTCTCTTCAATTCAAAAAAAAGTTATCCTCTCTTCTCTCCTTTTGACCAAAAAATATTTTTTTCATCATTAAGAAACCCTAAGAGAGAGCCATGAGTGTGAGAGACTATACCTATTCTCCCATGTCTTCTCATGTCATCTTCACATGGTCACACACATTGAAGCCATGCCATAACATTGATGAAAACATGAATGAGGAAGCAAACCCCCACCAAATCTACAACAAATATCTACTAAAGATTGATTTCTAACAAAAAGGATGTCCTCAAGCCACAAAGAAACATGAAGGCCATTTTTCCTTACATCATTGAAAAATACATTAAACATCACTCTTGTAGCCCTAAAGATAATAAACCATTATTATGTTTTTAAATCCGATGATAAGTCTTCATCCATGTATGTCGAAAAAATCATTCCAACCATTCATTGCCAATGCCAAGTTACAATAAGTGAAATGAAGTCACATGAGTGTTGAGTCCCAATAAGTCCAATTTAGACTCAAAACATTAATCAAGAATATTGATCCTTAATATCATTGCCAAGACTTTTAAAAAAGTCTATTCCATTGAAATCCACCCCATGCCTTTATCACATGCTTCGATACTCATTAGGAGTATAAAGTAAGCAATTTTTTTTTACAAGAAATGCTGATGGTGTAAACACCTTTCCATTGTTCATGCCAATGAAATTCAATAATAAACCAAGGCTCTTATAACCGTAACAAATACCAATATAATGTGATCAAATATCAACCAATAATAATGCTGCTCAAATACAAAATACCATGCAAGTTGATCACAATGTGACTGCGTTTAGTATTCAACCTTGCAAAGTGACTTGGATAATGTCACTTGTATATTTTTTAACTTGTAGTTCATTGTATGCTTTACCATGTATCAAATGTTGGCATACTATGTGCAAACATAAGATGTGCCACTCATATATCATTTGATTTGTTAGCCCAATTTCACAAATGTATTTAAACAAATGTTATACCTTAGATGTATACCATGCCAACAACCATATACCTGAGTTGTGATTTGAAAGCATGAAAAGAATGACTATGATCTGACTTGTAGCACCCTGTTAAAAAAAAATTTAAAAAATGATAATAATATCTGTAACCAACATGTATAAAAGACTGAAGCATGGAAATTTGAAACTTGTAATTGCATGCTATGAACCATGTGTAAGGACCATGTAAATTAACTATAATCATCATGTATCACTAAAGCATGGAAATGCATCTTGTCAACATCCACGAAGCATATCATCACATTCATATCAACAAACCACTTTTGACATCAAGGAAAAACCAAAAACAACTGAGAGCCAACAATGTCTGAATCAATGCAACAAAAGAGGGGAGTATCATAAACTAATTCTCAAACACTAATAAGGACAATAGAGGGGTAGATTATCTGTTAGTAATATGTTCAACCTTACTTGTCCAAGCTAGCACATAGGTATATTGTGACACCAATATTGGGATACACTGTGCAGTGGGTGTAGTTTGTTGTAAGGTATTGTTTAGTGATTCAATCATCAAGTCAACATCTTAGGGAAACCCCCCTTGGTATTGTAGGGTCAAAAGTGAAGGATGTATTACCCACCTTAACCATTGGTCCTTAGCTACCCAACCTAAAGATAGGTTTGTGGTAATTTTTCTAGGTTTGACACCCTTGACACTTGGAAGATTATCAAACCTTAAGGATTTGGGGCCTACAACCTAGGTCACCAACATATATTCAATTATATCATGAATGTGAATATTTTTGTCCTATTGAAATTCCTTTTGTTGTGGCTACTAGAATTTGTTACCTGATAAGGTTCCTAGACTAGGTTTGCATTAACTTAGCTAAAGTAAAGAGTTGAAATGAAATATTTATTGTCTGCTACTAACTAAAGTGAAATTATAGAAAATTAACATTAGAACAAGAAAGAAACCACCATAGAACCTATGCCCAAAGATTTGATTTCTTGGATCTATATTCTTGTGTGACACATGAACATTAGTACATTGTAATCTTATTTGTACAAGTCTCATGAATAAACTCTCCAAAAAGCTTACTTTAGCTTCTATAATTGATTTTGAGTTACACAAAAGTAAAAAAAGAATATATGTAAGTATCTTCTTGGTATGATAAACATAAAGAAAATTTAGTTTTAATCTAAGATTTAAATGAAATGAAAATGATAAGAAAAAAAGAAAAAAAATTAGAAAACCTTAGTTTCGATGAAATGCTCCCAAGGATAGTATACAATCTAGAGAAGGAGAAATTTTTTAGGTTGCAAAGGAGCTTACCCCAAATGGTCAAGCCCCTACTTTGGATTTTTAGCTTCAATAGGTAGCTAGGTGTAGAAAATGATAAATATCAAATGTGTGTTCCTATACTATGTGTATCTAGGAATCAAAAGAGCATTAACAAATGTAAATAGAGTAAAATAGTGTTGAACCAAGGAAAGGAGATCATAGGTGACAAATATAGCAACAAAAGGATACTACAACAAAAGAAAAGATACAAGGAGAAACTAGAACAAAATAAAAATACAAATCATCTCTTAATCTTGGTGACACCATTGGAGGCAAGAGTGTTGTTGAAATATGCTACTAAAATTAACAAGAGTGCAATAGTAAGTCAAAGTCTTCTCATACACTTCTCAAATATTGGTAGACTACCTAAAATGCTAGTAAAAATGACATAGAATGCTAAGCGAGTCAAAAATTACAAAGTAGAATGAAATAGTTGACATAATATTTCAACATTAGATCAATGGTGAGAGATAAGGGAGATGGGTAGCCTTTTGAATTCACTCCAAAGTAGTTACTATCGACCTAGATAGGTTGCAAGAAAAAATTCTCCCAAATGACAATTGAATCACAAAGTGTCATGGGGTACTAGCACGTTGCAAGGATGTTTGTACATGTTGTGCTAGTAACTTGACAATTCCAACTCTAGAAAGGATCAAATAGTAGGAAACACAAGCCTAAGATAGTTGTAACATTATTTTTGAAAAAAGAGTCATAGGAGGCTATGCCTTGGAACCATGCATGAAAAAATACTAAGGCAAGGGCTAAAATGACCTATAAACACACTAGGAAAAATAGACACCAAAGTGAGTCCAAAACATAATACAAAATCACAAGGGATGAAATTTTCATCACTAAAATAAATAATAAAATGTTATCTTTTTTTATCTCTAATTCTATATTTAGACACTTTATGGGGAATAATAAACAACATATCCACTACAACTTCAAAATATCCATCATTCCATACCCTAGAATACTAATTTTTATAGCCTCCCACACTTAACCTTGAAATTTTACTTCACTTTTTTCATGATGGGTTGATGATGTATTCTTTATTTACATCTCAGTTGTCATTATAATTTTGAATTCTATATGTTTAATATGGATGTAACATACACATTAACATAATATTTTCATTTCTAGTCCATTTATTAATGTCATAAGCAATTGTAAAACTACATAATAAGTATTAAAAACTTTCTTATTTTTTAAATACATATTTTTTCTTAACTCACTCACACACACAAAGCTAAAAAGTACTAGCCCATGAAACTATCAACTGATAAAAGAAAAATAGCCAAACCAAAAGTATCCCATATGATCATATCTATTATTACTATCATTGAGCTTAAGAATACAACCACCATTCAAAGGCAAGTGCTAGGGAAAGGGCCAAAAACCTTACCACTGACTTGAACCATTAGCATCTAGAAGCCATACATAGCACACAAATAGGAATTATATCTACTATGTAATTTGGTGAGGGCGCATACAATCATGACAGCCTTGCAAACCATATACCTTGCTACTAGTCTTTATCTAGTATTAAGATCCAAACATTGATAGGGATGAGGCAAATTACATAGGCCTCGAAGAAGCCCCATAAGTTTTTTTACATTATGACATCATGTTTTTCTAGCTAAGACACATCCACTAGACCATCTTGACTTCATCATCCTCACAACAAGCTAAATTATTAAATCTAACTTTAGAAGAGAGGTTAGCTCTTAGAACATTGGCAATTTGCTCCAATACTCAATGCAGCTGGGCTTGGCCCTACTTCCACGTATGTAAATGATCAATAACACAACTGAAGTATAATTCTAGATGGTGCTCTAGATCAACCATGTCACTATGGAGCAAGTATAAACCAACACCATTTAAAATGATGGTAGTGCAACTTAGCTACTAAGTTGCATAGAACACACTCCTCTGAATGACATTTCTAACTCTTGCAAAATGTTCACCATCCTTTCCCTTCATTAAATCCTTAATGTTCAATATCCAGTTGCTAATTTTCTCATCTAGATAGACAACAAAATCACTTATTAACTTTCCTCCCATTTCCCACTTCTTTCTCTAATGCCCTTCCCCATCTCATACTTTTTCCTCGATTTTGTGCTTGCCTCTTTTTCGTGACAAATTCACGGCCAGCAATTCTCCGCGGGAAAATTCACCGCAATTCTAGCAATTTACAGATGGAAAATTCATTGTCAACAATTCACTGCGGGAAAATTCACCGTCGTGACAATTCACCACACAAAAAATTAATTGCACAAATTTTTGACGGTTAATTTTCCATGGCAGTGAATTGCTGGTGGCGGTGAATTTTCCCGCAGTGAATTATTGATGGTGAATTTTCAATCCGTAAATTGCTGGCAGTGAATTTTCCTAAAACCCTCTTTTTCATCTCAAAAATATTAACATTCCTCCCATTTCCCACTTCTTTATGCCCTTATCCATCTCATACTTTTCCTCCCATGGATTTTGTGCTTACCTTTTTTTTCATCTAAAAAAAGAAGCCAGCCATCATCCCAACAGAAAGAGCAACCCAAATTCCTCACGGACATGTCAAAAACGAACTTTGAGACATACAGACGGAAAGCTAATAATATCACTGCCACCCCCAAGTCCTTTACCAGGTAACTAAACCATCAAACAATGAAGTCCCGAGATTCCTGTATCATTTCCCACCCTTGCAAACTCATATTCATAATATCTAGTGTGTGTGAGCCAGCCCATTATAAACCAATTGGAGATCAATAAGAAATAGACCATAAAAAACGGTGAACAATGAAAAAATTGACCTGCGAAATATAATTTAAATTGTTGAACTTTTAGTGGAAGTTTGTGGGCCACTCAATCTGCCACGTATTGGTGTTTTTGATTGTAAATTACAGCCTAAAACTCTTGAAACAGACTGTCAAACTGCAGGCCTACTCTTGGGTTTTAGTTTGGTGTAAAAGTCGTAGGGAAATTTGCTTTTCCTTCTACAACTCTATTTTCGAAGCCAAGTTAGACCCGGGGGATTCCCAAGCAGCACTAAATCTTAGTGAACTAAAATGTTAAAAAATTAAAAGGATTGTTAATCATGAAATCAGTCATATGAGTTGTAAGGCCCTAGGAAAATTCACCTTCAGCCACTGCAAGGAAAATTATCACCAGCAATTCACCCTCTGAAAATTTAATCACATTAACATTTTTTAATATATATTTCTATAAAAATGATAATTTGATTTATATAAAAATGATAATAAACGCTGTGAAAATTATTCTTTTTCGGACGTGAATTATCCCATGATGAATTATTGGTGAATTTTCCTAGAGCCTTATAACTCATATGACTGGTTTCACGATTAACAATCCTTTTAATTTTTTAATGTTTTAGTTCACTAAGATTTAGTGCTGCTTGAGAATCCCTCATGTCTAACTTAACTGGTGGTAAATTTTCTTGAGGTGAATTTGTCATGGCGGTGAATTTTTCCATGGTGAATTGTTGACAGTGAATTTTCCTAGAGCCTTATAGCTCATATATTAACAATCATTTTAATTTTTTGGATTAATTTTTAGGGGGTGAATTAACCCGTGATGAATTGTTGGTGAATTTTCCTAGAGCCTTACAGCTCATATGATTGGTTTTACGATTAACAATCCTTTTAATTTTTTAATGTTTTAGGTCACTAAGATTTAGTACTGCTTGGGAATCCCTCAGGTCTAACTTAGTTGGTGGTAAATTTTCTTGAGGTGAATTTGTTATGGCAGTGAATTTTTTGACGATGAATTGCTGATGGTAAATTTTCTGACGATAAATTGCTGATGGTGAATTTACCTGATGTCGTAAACCACGCTGTTTGTATAGTGGCAATAGCTATGTTGAGTGTAAAGGTATGATAATTTGCTCCCCTGCTTGTTTCTATCCTTTCCACCTTGTTCTTTGTTCCCCTCAACCTCTATATAATACACCCTCCTTACTTGCATTATATCATCACAATTTCCTGCTCTTCCTTCACAATCAATTCTTTCTCAGCCCTTCATTCTAGTTTGATCAAACTCTCCAACCCTGTTGTTGGTGAGTTTGGGATGCATCCTCAATCTTTGCACTGTATTGAGCGTTTTATAATGGTACAAATAGCATTATGTACAATTAGTACTGAATATGACTCATTTTGTTCTATGTTGAATGCAGGACCAATGGCTCTTGCACAGCTTTTTCTGGTGGGCTTCTTCTCCATAGCCAGATTTGGATTTGCACATGGCTGGACAAGCGCCCATGCCACATTTTATGGGGGTGGGGATGCATCCGGCACAATGGGTAAATACCTAAATTTATTTTGTCCTAACAGAAAAAATTATATGCTTTATCTGTATTCACAGAGAGAAATTGTATTGTATGATACAGGTGGTGCATGTGGCTATGGAAATCTGTACAGCCAAGGATATGGTACACACACAGCAGCTCTAAGCACTGCTCTCTTCAATAATGGCCTTAGCTGTGGATCCTGCTATAGAATTAAGTGCAACGACGATCCACAGTGGTGTCTTCCCAATAAAATAGTGGTGACCGACACTAACTTCTGCCCTCCAAACAACGCTCTTCCTAAGGATGCAGGGGGGTGGTGCAATCCTCCACTAGAGCATTTTGATCTCTCAGAGCCTGTTTTCCAACAAATCGCAAAGTACAAGGCTGGAATTGTCCCTGTTCTTTACAAAAGGTTTGCTACTAAATTTGTTGTGTAAAGTCTGAAGCTCTAAGGTTTAAGAGGAGGTGTTTTAAAAATTAGTAAGATAGCTAATTTGCTAACAATAACCATTCATCCTGATGATGAACCACAAAAAAAGTTTAATTGAAAACGTTGATTACTAAGAAAAAATCTCTTGCAATTTTCTGGGGAAGTTGGTCATCTAAATATTATAGATTGTGGAAGCTTACTAATATGTTTTTGCAGGGTACCGTGCCACAGAAGAGGAGGGATCCGATTCACCATCAATGGCCACCCATACTTCAACCTGATTCTCCTCACCAACGTTGGAGGGGCAGGGGATGTGCAAGCAGTTTCCATCAAGGGCTCCAATACTGGCTGGCAACCCATGTCTCGCAATTGGGGTCAAAATTGGCAGAGTAACAGCTACTTAAACGGCCAGAGCCTGTCCTTTAAGGTCACCACAAGCGATGGAAAGACTGTTACTTCATACAATATAGCTCCGAGCAGCTGGCAATTTGGTCAGACTTATAGTGGTGCTCAGATGCACTAACTCATGGCTAAAATATGCAGGGTATTGTGTTGTTTGTCTCTAGTTTTTTCGCCTTACTAGGCTTGTGGGCTTATTTATAGTTTTTCTCTGCAACCTTCCTGCATTTATCCTGATTGATCATTAGAAATAATGTGCACTGGCACAAGCCATGGAAGACTTCTCAGGCATCAGTCATATTGTATGCAATTGTATTGGGTTTAAGCGCCTGACAGAGGTGGACAACTGGCCCCCGCCCTTCTGCGCTATGATTGCCATCAACTGTATTGCAAGAGCAAAGAATTTCTGTTAGTGTGGGTAATGGTAAAATTTAATATAAATCTTTGACTACTGTTATGAATGTTATAGTAATTGTGCTGTTGGGTATAAACCTCGTGTTTGAATGATCAGTTACCTGTTTTATTGCATAAATGATGGTTATGAATTATCCTCAAAATTTTTTACAAACCCTTACACTGATGGCGTCAATTTGAAATTAGGACAAGTCTGCTGTAATTTTGCAAACTTATTTTAGTGGCATAATGTAAAAATCGGGATGCTGAAGTAACTAAAGATGAGCAACGGAAGAAACAAGCATAGCGCGGGAACGAAAACAATCTTTTGTATTGGACAAGTTTTTGTGGGGAAAAGTGGATGTGGATGACGATGAAGAGATGTTGTCGTGTTGTCTGCAACTGTTCCTTTCGAAAATGACGGTCACGTTGCCAAATGCAAAATGGACGATTGTGGTCTAACAGACACGCGAAAATACAAGGGTGAGAAAGTTGTTGACAAATGCCTGAGAGAGGGATCTTCTCTGCGCAAATCAGTTATTGGTGGCATTTTGCCTGTCAAATCGGTTATTGGTGGCATTTCGCCTGTCAAATCAGCGCAGAAGAACGCGCATCGGCACGATTTTCCTTTTCGATCGATCCATTCTAGCCTATTTTATATTTCATTATCAAATTTCAACGAGTTTCACTTTATTTTTTATATAAATTCAAAATCATATTCTTTAATAAACAAGTGATTTTTTATATAAATTCAAAATCATATTCTTTAATAAACAAGTGTCAAGTAGTGGCCAGTGCTTACCTTTGTAGTATTGTAATTAGAGTTTTGTAGAGTCAAAATAAAATGTATATTAATTTAACTTTTGATTTTTTGTTTTGTTTTGTTTAGTAGTGATGGTTGTTTTTATTTGTTTTGATTATGTAATTAAATATCTTGTTTAATGTTAAATATTTAAAATAAAAAATAAGCTAATATATATGTTTGTTGTTTGATGTTATTTTTTTTAATAGAATAAAGTACAATAAATTTTAATTTTATAAATTAAACAATGAATGCAGAATACATTTGAATATTTATATATAATTTATCTTATTATATAATATATTATAGTATAATAATTTTATCACTTTTATCATAATTATTTTTCTTTTTAATAATCACTTATATAAGAAACTATTAATCATTATATTTGGTATATTAAATAAAAGATAAAAATAAATTTTGTAATATGATCAAAAGATAACAATAACAAAAAATATACTAGTAATATAATTCTAATGTAATTTAGTATAAATATAAATATAAAACAATTTAAATATAATATAATATTACATAAACCATCCTTTGTAAAATGTGGATTCATTAAAGCCATCGTTTAACATGAAACACTTAATGACAAAACTTCCTTTTGGTTTAACACGAAACACTTAATGACAAAACTTCCTTAGAAAAATGAACAAATTATTGAACAAAAAATTCAACACAACAAAAAGCAAAAAAAGAACACTTGGCAGGTTTTGAACTGGTGCTCATCGATATGGTTTTTAGGATTAGAATTATAATTTAATTAATAATAATAGGATTAGAATTATAATTTAATTAATAATTATAATAATGTTTAGTTATTTTATTTTAATTTTTATTTGTATTTCTCTATGTTTTGAAGTTAATAAAATTTGGAAAATAAAAAAAGTGGCAATATCAAATAGTTTAATATTTAATTTAAATTTTTATTTTAATTATGTAAAATAAAATCTTAGAAGATAATCTTTATATGGTAATTTAAGGATGTGCTTTAATTTAAGTTTGTCATAATCCAATTTTATTTTGTATTTATTTAAATATGGAAAATTGAATTATTAATGAGATTCAATTAAATATTAAATGGAGATTTTGAAAAATTCAAAAAAATGAATATTAGGAGTTGATTGATAATTGACTTTGTGAATTTCTCTAAATTATTTTTATGTCATCAAGAATTGAACATTACTGATCAATTTGCAAGTGCAAGTGTGTGTAGTTGCAGGGTGACAGGTTGAAGGACGAGAACACGGTTGAAGTAGGAATGTTTAGCCGGATGGAATGGTAAGCCAGTTGGAATCTGGGTGCACACACCACAAAAGGCATGATGACATGCATTTGAATCAAATTTCATATATGAGAGAACATAATCTTGAACTATTTTAGTGTTTGAAAATATATGGCTTGTATATATAAAATTTGTCCATTTGAACTTTGTGTTTGAAGAAACGAAAGAAACCTCTTTTTTTTTTTAAATATCTATATATATATATATAGCTACTCAAAATTTAAAATTTAAGCTCCCTATTAAAAGAATAGTGTATATATATATATATGTAGATAAGATTCAAACACATACATACATACATATGTGTGTGTGTGTAAGCAATAGTAGAATGAATGGTAAATAAGAATGGAACCATTTAAATAAACACAATATATATATTCAAATTCATATTAAGACTTAAATGTGTCGAATTAATTTCGATAACCGATAGAATTCTAATTGGGCTATCAATTAAATCAAATAAGATTATGGAAATATGGACTGACATGAAATTAATAGTGCTTTTTGAATATGTAGTGGCCAATGGCAAGGCCATAACGCCTTCGCTAGAGGCATGCAAATATAGCTTTTTGTTTCCATTTTGAACACTCACATAGGCAATGCAGGCGAAAAAGCATAGGAAGAATTGGATCGTTGGGAAGGAAAAAACAGAGAAACTCATGGGAAAAATCCAAGGATAACTTAATCAATTGCAATATTTGAGGTAAACTGAATTTTTGCAAAGAATACAAAACTTGATTTTTTGTCCTTTTCTTCCTTATTATTGAATGATATTCTATCATTTTGTATGTCGATTTATTTAATATTCTACAATAAGTGCATTAGATGAATGCCATGGCCCTGGGACATATGGCATGGTGATGACCACTATGGGTTATTCAGCCTGCATTGTGAAGTATTATTTCTTTTCTTTAGAACCATGCGACTAGCTCTCTAAGCTAAGTCGAGCCTTGAAATGATAAGATTAGGCTATTTTCCTTAAGATTGTACCCACATGTGAGCTATGCAATGGCCATCACAATTTCTATTCTGATGCACTATATATTATAAAGGTGATACATTGTTTTGGATCACTCTGTGATCCCATGAAGGAGGGTTTATAACCTTTGCATTTTATTCTCTTAAAGTTTGTCTCCTCCTTAGCGGTTGGCCGAGGCTCGACAAGCCTCAAGAGCTCGATCTTTAACTTCTTTAGCTTTTAAAATGTATAGCCAATATGGCTATCAAATTTAAATTCGATGATAGTGTAAATGTTGTCATCATTTCTTGTGTAGGATTGATTATGATATGAGAGACCCCTCTTTAAATACTGTATATTCTTGTATTTTATCCAAACCATGTTATCGAATGGGATGATAACAACAAAGGGGTGTCTGTGCCAAATGTTTCTAACCCTTGCTATGCATAAAGGCTATCTTTTGGTAAAGAGCTGACCCTATTCGATGAGAACAATGGCTTGAAATCCCTGATTGAATATATGTATGGTCGGCATGTAGGATATCTCTGCATGCATGGTATTAAAACAATGAGCTACATGGGAAAATTTCTAATATATTAATGATGTTTAGAAAGGAAGATCTCGAACCCTTTGAAAATTGGTTGAATCTGAGCAACCATAGTTTGTTGTTGTGGCCTATATAGCATGAATATTATCTGAATATTAGTCACTCTATCCTTATGTATAAAATAGGGCAATTTTGACTTTCAATTATTTTATATACAATGTGGAAGAACTGTTATGTTCCTTCTGCTTAACAGTGAACACATGCTTGCAAACTGATCATTTCTCATGTGAATAGCTAGAGATCTATAATAGAGAAAATGACAATAATTGATCTTACATATATCTGATTGTTAAAAGGAATGTGGATGTTCTTTGTATGCAACTCTGTAGAGTTTAAAAGTTATCCTTATAGCTAAAACAAAATGATTTATAATTGATTAAAGGATGAATGTATGTAAGTGAGCAGCTTGCTTATAATTGTTTAGTAGGAAACAATACTTCTTCTATTCAAACCGTAAATGTACATATGCAAATAGCTAGTTTTATAATTGTTTAGTAGGAAATATTACTTGATTTTCTTAAACAGTGAATGTTCTTTAAGTAAACAACAAATATTGTAGAACCACGGTAGTGAAAATGCTTAAACAATATGTGTGAAACTGTTAGCATAAGACTTGTTCTATTTTTTGTACTTGATAATGTAACGTCAATTAAGACACTACCTAGATTGCAATCTGAATTAAATAATATTTTAGAATGTATGCAAAAACTTAAACATTAGTTGGCACATATATATGTATGCACATATACTTCGTCTATGTACATACACATACTTGTGGCATACCTTCTTTTGTTTTAGTACAATTTAAAGAAAAATGCTTAAGTTGTTAAGTAGAAACTAGTCATAAGAATGAAATGACTAATTATTGAAATACTCTGTGAATCATCAATTCTGATTTTCTATTTTGAGCATAAATCTGTATTTTGTCTCTTCTTGAAGAAATTTATGAATGGATATTTGGTACTTGAATAGAACAGTGATACCTTAGTTGACTAGAACATCTATGGGTAGTTGTTGCTAGAGGGTAGAAACTTGTTATAGTAGAAAGTTACCTTCCAGGACGGGTGTCAAAATGGAGTCAGAAAGTATAGGTTTGTTTTACCATAACCTATTGTTTGTTGTTGCTGCAACACACTTGTTATGCTTGGCCAAGCAATATTGTTCATTATGTATGTATTAATGAACTCTATGATTTTACTCTTTGCCATTCCTAGCATAGATCTTAAACTTTCTATATGTGCGTAAAAATGGTCAACATTATAATAAGTCTGGTAATTAATTAAATATAAATTATTTAATTAATCTCCTAAAGTCATCTACATATAAATAAATTTAATTATTTATTTATATTGTTCATTTTTAATAATTTTATTTAATTACCATCTCCCATATTCCTCTTAATTAAATTAAATAAATTTTCATAATTTATTTATATTTGATTATCATATTATTCTAAGTTTGAAAATTTGAATTCAAAAATGGAATATTCTTCATCTTCATTTCATAGTTAAATTAAATATTTAAAATATTTAATTTAACTATGAGATGAAGATGAGGAATATTCCATTTTTGAATTCAAATTTTCAAACTTAGAATAATATGATAATCAAATATAAATAAATTATGAAAATTTATTTAATTTAATTAAGTGGAATATGGGAGATGGTAATTAAATAAAATTATTAAAAATGAACAATATAAATAAATAATTAAATTTATTTATATGTAGATGACTTTAGGAGATTAATTAAATAATTTATATTTAATTAAAATCAACATATGTTGCCATTCCCCCTCCATCATCCTACAAATGTCAAAAGCATGTGACCATACACCTTCCACCATCAAATCTTCCACCATTGCTTCCAACTCCTATTATCCCTCCATCTAATCTACCTCCACTTCTCCCAACACCTAATATCCCCACCATTCAATCCTCTTATCCATCTATCCATAAATACCCTAACATTCCTAATCATGACCAAAAAATGCACACATTGTCTAAACATGAAGCTTCCACCCATTCCACCATACCCATGGGATTCAAAAGCAATAATTTCAATGCCTCTACCTATAAAGTAAAAAATTCTAAAGGTTCTCATGCCTTAGGACATCAATACAAAAAGTCAAAGCAAAATCCATATAAAAAGCTATATAAGCCCATAGCTCCAAAAGAAAAGTCTAAAATCAAAATGGTTTGGGTACCTAAGAAAAAAGAAAGCAATTCAAATAAGGCATTCACATCACAAAAATCCCAACCATCCACTTCCATCCCCCACTCTCATTCCATTCAAAAGTCTCAAATTCCTAAAACCCACAAGCAAAATAAAAATCATAAAAATATTAAGTCTATGTGGGTACCAAAAGCACTTCATCCACCACCTTCTAGGCAAACATCTCCATTGCTTCATACACCCCATCCACATCAAAAGCTTCAACGTTTATCACAGTGTGTGCAACCATTGGTCATGGTTCCCTTCCATTTCACAACAATTCCACATACCTCCATCTCCCCATCCTTCACACATTATCCTACATATCTCCCCCACCATCTTCCTATGGTCCATGCTTTTGGCTAAGCCTCCCCATTCATCTTTTTCATAAGTCCCATATAATACATATCATCTTCCCTACATAATCTGCATCATAATCCATTACTATCCTCCATCATCCACATCATAATCTATTATCTACCTACTCCATCTCCCTCTCATGCAATTCCTTACCAACATCTATGAGCATAATGACATTTGACATGGTCCATGAAATGAAATCCATATCTAGTGGGACTATCACCTTTCATGGAACTAGACACTTGAGTCCCTCCTATCCAAAAAGTCAAAAAGTCAAAAAAAAAAAACAAAAACAAAAAAAGTAAAGAGAAATTCCTTCGTCCAACGGTGAAAACCTGGTAAACAGGCGCCCTAGATAAGTACCATGATGAAAACCTAGCAAATAGGCGTCATGTGTAGGTTGATCTTCTATGTCGCTTATACTTGGGGGCACAATGTCTTATCTATCCAACCTATCCTTTTCATGTCTTATCATTTCCATCCTACCTACCATCTTTAGCCATCATACCTATCATATCAAGTCCATTCATCCACCCTTATCCTTTTGATCTTGATGAAGATATAGGAGAAAAATGTTGAAACATGTCTTAGGTATCTCTTGATATACCTCATCCTTCCAAACAATCATATCATTATCCTATTGTCATAAGTTTTGTCATGAACAATCCTAAGTATTGTACCTAGAATGGGGCATGTTATTCCTATGCAACATAGTCTTTGGAAATCACATCCTTTCTCTCTTATGATGCATACATCCATTCCATTCACTATGACCTATCCATTCCATCCATCCATCTATCATGAGCCTTTTATCCCTTATCCCATCACCCACCCTTTCATCCATCAATCCCATTTATCTCCTTGCACCTAGACTTGGTTTTCCCCTTGTCATTGGTATCTAGCACAAAAGCTACTCAAATTTTCATCCTTTGACACCTCCAAACATTTCAAAAATCCCAAAAAATCAAAATATTTCCAAAAATCCAAAAAAATAAAATTCAAAAGTCCAAAAAATCAAACATGTCAAAAATCCAAAAATAAACATTTCAAAAATCCAAAAACATCAAAACATTTCAAAAATCCAAAAAAAATTAAAATATCCCCAAAAATCCAAAAAAAAATCAAAAAGTCAACAAAATCCAAGCAATAAAATCAAACCACATCACTTCTTCTCATCAATCTAATCATTATCATCAAAATCATTCCAATCCAATCATTCATCCATTCATCCATACATCAAATCATCTTCAATCAATTCAAGCAATAATCCAAATGCAAAGTCAATCCTTAATCCATACCAATCAAGTCAATCAATCTTGTCAAATTATCCAATCACATCCTTTGGTCTTGATCCTTATCTTGTTGTAAACCTAATCAATCAACCAATCAATCAATCAATTATCAGCCATCCTTGTGTTGCTCTAGGGACATGTCGCTCCCCACAATGACAACACTATCATCATCATCAATCAATCAATCAATCAATGGTTTATAGCTTGACAGGGGCAATACCTTGTTTGTTTTTGAATCATTTGTGCATGCTTGCTTGCTTGCTTGTGTGTGTTATCACTTTATCTTGCATTTGTATCAAATCCGTATCATTCTAGCTAATATTCATATCTTGTGTATGTTGGAGTAGCTTTTTGCACTATCCTTTGCATCTAAGGTCATATCATACCTTTTGTGCATTAGGACTTTAATGCTCTAAGTCTCCTTCCTCATACGTTTAGACAAGGTTGTATTATGCTGGGGCATGAGACACATCGTCACCTTGGTCCTTATATCTTGGTGCATAATGTCTAGTGCTATATCAAACATCATGGTTGCTCACCTTCATTGCAGCATAACGTATCATTCCTCTCCTTCATCCACTTCCTATCTTGCATCATTCATCTTATCCCTCCCTTAATCATTTCATTTCGAGAGCCTACCCATGTTTGTTCAACCTGCCTATCCTCTCGAGGGGGCATCATCATTCCATCATCATCCTATCTTTCTATCATTATCCATTGTCCATTATCCATACCTTAACTTCTTTGAAATGGTGTTACTCGACACAAATCTCATCATCTTGAACATCATCTCAAAGAGGGACAAAATGTATGCGCGTAAAAATGGTCAACATTATAATAAGTCTAGTAATTAATTAAATATAAATTATTTAATTAATCTCCTAAAGTCATCTACATATAAATAAATTTAATTATTATTTATATTGTTCATTTTTAATAATTTTATTTAATTACCATCTCCCATATTCCTCTTAATTAAATTAAATAAATTTTCATAATTTATTTATATTTGATTATCATATTATTCTAAGTTTGAAAATTTGAATTCAAAAATGGAATATTCCTCATCTTCATCTCATAGTTAAATTAAATAGTTTAAATATTTAATTTAATTCCTTCTAAATCCATCTCTCTCACATAATTAAATATTACTTATTTAATTATGCGGCTTTCTAATCTCATCTTCTCATATAATTAAGTAAGTTTATTTATTTCATTATGAATCTCATTTCAACTCATCCTTCAAAATAGAAACCTTCCTTTAGATCTGAATGAAAAAAAAAATGAAAAAGAGGAAGCCTTCTATCTCTCACTCGACTTTCGAAAATCCTATACCATTCATCTTACCAAATTGAATCTCGACCGTTGATCTTTGCCAACTAAGCTTTTGCCTTCGAAAATCTATAAATTTAACCTTTCACAAGCCATTTGGAGAGAATTTTTAGACATCCTTATGCTGTCGAAATATTCTATCTTTCATCCATCATTCTCCTTCAAATCTTTACCATATCGTTATGCTGCAGAATTGAGCAACCAACATTCCTCCATCATCAACCTTCATAAAATCTTGCATTTTCAGCATAGTTTGCATTTAAATCTCGTTCTTCATGTTGTAATTTTGTGGAGCTCTACCTGTTGATCTGAGAGCCATTCGAAGCAACAAAACGGTGAAGATAGAGGAGGATAAAACGATTTCGAAAGGCTGTTATGGTTTGCACTGTTTTCTTTCTTTCAGCTTTTCGATTTAATGTTTTATTAACATGTGTTGATTTTGATTTTAAATTTGATCCAATTTTCTCACACACACTTTCTTTTCTAGCATACAGATAGAAATTGCATGTTGATATTTGGGCATGCACCAAACTCCACCTTGCAAGTTGTTCTCTTGCTCAACTTTCTGTGCAAGGTCTGACATTCCTCAAGTCGGAAGTATACCGGGGAAGCGTAAGCTTCATGGTTGGGGAGTAAAGTCCTTCAACCATGTTCTCATCCACTAGTCACTCAGGCGAGCATTGAAGAAGAACCTTAGTTGTTCACCAAAGTATTACAATCTATGTTGTAACTTGATGTAGCAAAAAATAATTTATGTACTTGATAGAAAATGTACTATGTAATGATATTGTGGCCTTAGGAGCCAACTGAAACTAGATATTGTAATTTGAATTTTGAAGTGAATATAAGAATCTTGAATCATTTAAAATGGACATGCGTAGCTATGATTGACCTTAGCTACTAGAGTTGTCTTTTTAAATTGAAGTATATTCATGTGTCATTTACAATAATATTAATTAAGTATAATAATTTGGAATGGGTTATTACATTTGGTATCAAAGATTAAGGTTCAACTCTAGGCCTTTTAAGTCTACCATAGTTGACTATGGTAGTTGACCCTTGACCCAAAACTGGAAGTCCTAAGAATTGACTAAACCTAAATTGAATGCAGGAATGGGAAGGTCAAAGGCAGGACAAAAGAGAGGGAAAACTATTAGAACCCCATGCAAGAATGACGTAAAGGAAAGAAACATCAAGGTAGAGGTTCCACAAGAAATTCCCAATGACAAAACTCTAGCCCAAGCTCTTATGCGACTCAAGTTAGAGAGAGGCTTGAAGATTGAGGAGAGGCGAACACCAAAGATCAAAAACCCTTTAGCAATCTGGGACTGGCCTCTAGGGTGTGGACCCAATGCACCCATATTGACCAAAGAGGAAAAAGAGAGCCTATGTGCTCAACTGGATCCTCTTCTATAAAGTTTGATGTAAACTTAGATGATGATCTAGAGGAATGTCCTCTTTCTAATACCGAGAAATCAAAATGATATAACTCGAAGCCTAATGTAAATAATGGTATGTTGACTCACCCCAAATATAAATAAAATTAGATAATATTTTTTGTGTGTTCAATGAGAGACTCTAAAATGTGTGTATCTTTCTTGAATGTGTATGTCTTTTGTGTTGAAGGATGTATTCATATGAAAATCATGTGATGTAGCATAAGAACGTTTATTTGTAGAACCTTGTGTTGAGGTGTGATAGACGTGAATGTGTTGTAGGATAAGTGTGAGACATCATGGTGACCACTAGGAAAGATAGGGGTAGTAGTGGTCCTAATAACAAACCGAACAAGATACTGGAACAAATTCTAGAGCTTCTAAATTGGCAAGAGTCTCGCATGGACCACATAGATCAAGAAGTCTCAGTGGCACACCAGGACTAGGACCACAGGAATGTAGAAGGCAATCAAGGAAACAGTGGTCCAAGGGCAAGTCCACGAGGGCGAATTGAGGAAGAGCTTGGAAAATACCTAAAAAGAGTAGCACCACCCAAGTTTGATGGTAAAGCTATCAAAACCAGAGCTGAAGCTTAGATTATAGAAATGGAAAAATATTTTGGGCTCTATAACCTTTCTGAACAAACTATGGCAACATGGGCTACATATCAGCTCTAGGGTGAAGCAACGATGTGATGGGATAATGAGAAGTTAGAATGAAATCTACAGCTTGTTGAGATCACTTGGGAACTCTTCCTCCTAGCCTTTAGGAAAAGATGGTGATCGTAGCTTTTCTTTGATAATAAAATGATGAAATTTTAGAACTTAACATAAGGAAATATGACTGCAATTCAATATTGGGAAAAGTTCACAAACTTGTTGAAGTATGTGCCTCAGTATTAGGGGGATGAATGGTTTCGTATCCAAAAATTTATAATGGGACTCAGACCCCACATAGGAGCTAAAGTGGATATGCATGAACCTTAGAGCATGAATGGAGTTTTTCAGAAAGCCACCAAACAGGAACAAAAGTTGCAACAGTTATCCAATCTTTGCAGGGATTCAAGTTCTAAGTCTTGATATGGAAAGAAGAAATTTCATAAGGGAGATAAGAGCCATCAAATTCGTAATATCAAAAGGGGAAGTGAATCACAAGACAAAGGAGAATATGGTAATGGTGGAAAGAACAAGAAAGAAAATAAAGGCAAGGGTAGGGATGACCAAAAGCATAAGGGATTTAGAGAGGAAAATCTAGGAGGCCGTAAAGGATCTCGAGATGGATGCTATGTACATGTGGAGGTGATCATTATACCTCAAATTTTCCTCAGTGGACAAAGTCACTAAGGGAATGAAGTTATCAGTAGAATCACCAGATCCATGCTACAGTGGACAATAGACATGCAAAATAACAGGCTTGACCAATTCAGCTAATAGGTAAGCTCTATGGCCAATTTGTCTCTATCTTAATTGATATTGGAGCTACTGAATGTTTTGTAGATCCTAGAATATTATCTAAGATACCCATTAGACTTGGGTACTTGACAAACTCATGGACTATCCAGAATGGTAATATGGTAGAGTGGAGGGTAGATACTTGTCTCTTTTGTAGTGAGTTAGAACTTCCAACTTTTCAAACTCAAGTCAACTTGTATGTGGCACCCTTAGGCTCATATGATTTAATTTTTGGAATAAATTGGTTAACTGAGCATAAAGACATAGTGAACTATAAGGATAAGGTGGTCAACTATCTGGATGAGTATGGAAAACCAGTTGAGGTTTGTGGAATGCAGAGACCCTTAGAGCTTAGAAAAAAAAATTCAATGCAACTCAAGAAGGCTCCTTGAAAGGGGTGTGAAATATATGTAGTGCATGTTAGTAATCCTAACAACAAGGAGCCATACTTAGATGACTATCCTATTCTCAAGGAGTTCCAAGATGTATTCCCTGAAGAACTTACGAAGTTTCCTTTGAAGCGGGAATTCAACTTTTCCATCGACCTAGGACTCCCAGGAGTTGAGCCTCAATCCAAGGCACCTTACCGAATGACCACTACAAAACTTTATGAGTTGAAGGCCCAAGTAATGAAATTGTTGGGAAAAGGACTCATAAGACCTAGTGTGTTTCCTTGGGGAGTGCTAGTTATTTTTGTGAAATAGAAGGATGGAACTTTGCATTTGTGTATAGATTATCAAATGTTGAACAAGGTTACCATCAAGAACTGGTACCCACTCCCGAGGATTGATGAGTAGTTTGATCAAATGAAGGGAGCAATAGTGTTCTCCAAGATAGATCTCAAATCAAGGTACCATCAATTGAGGATTAAGGAAGAAGATATTCCAAAGACTACATTTAGAACTCAGTATGGACATTATGAGTTCATAGTGGTACCTTTCAATTTAACTAATGCACTAGTAGCCTTTATGAACCTTATGAATAGTGTATTCAAAGAATTCTTAGATGATTTAGTTCTAATATTTATTGACAACATCTTAGTCTACTCAAAGACTATCGAAGAGCATGATAGGCACTTGGATAGTTTTTCAACGAATGAGAGAAAAGAAACTCTTTGGGAAGCTATCCAAGTGCTCATTCTATCAGGACAAAGTGCACTAGTTGGGCCATATAATTTCAGTGGAAGGAGTCTCCATAGACCCTGAAAAGATCAAGGCAATTGTGGAATGGCCAATGCCTTAGAATGTGTTAGAATTTCGTAGCTTCATGGGCCTTGCAAGATACTATAGGAAGTTTTTGCAAGGGTTCTCCCACATTGCATCTCCTATTACCTCACTCCAATGGAAGGGAACACAGTTTGAATGGACTGAGAAATACAAGCAGACATTCCAACTCCTGAAGGAGAGGATCACGACAACACCAGTGTTAACTATCCTTGATCCTAATGGGAGATTCACAGTAATCACAGATGCCTCCAGAGAAGGATTGGGAGCAGTATTAATGCAAGACAGACAAGTAGTGGCATATGAATCAAGAAAGCTTAAGCAACCCATGAAGTAAACTATGCGCCTCAAGATTTGGAATTGGCGGCCAAGTTCATGCCTTATTGATGTGGAGGCATTACCTTTTGGAAAATCCATTCGAACTCGAGACATACCACTTGGGGTTGAGATACATATTTACCCATCCAAGCCTCAATGCATGACAGAGAAGATGGCTAGAATTCCTTAGTGAGTATGACTTTGGAATTGAATACATAAAAAAGAAAGAGAACAGAGCACTTGGTTGATGCTCTTAGCAGATGAATACATATGACACCCATGATCTCAACAAGGTCTAATTTGAGGTAGCAGGAAATCCAGAATCTGCCAGGGGATGAGCATTATGAAAGAGTGAAGAATGCCCTAGTAGAGAATCCTACTGATCATCGGTTCGATGGGTATGAAGTAGAACCAGATGGTATCTTGAGGTACCATAGGAGAATGTTTATTCCTCTTAGTGTGATGGTAAAGTGTTGAGAGTAATCAGAAATATTATGTGATAATATACACAAATAGATTTAAAGACATTTTTTATTAATTTTATTTGTGTAAAAAAAATGTAATTTATGTTTTCCTTTCATATTTTAGTTTTATTTTAATTAAAATATTTTTTATATAATAATAAATTTATTAGTGATATTTAAAAAAAATTAATGTAATATATATTTTATTAAAAAAATTATTAAATTTATAGGTGTTAAATTGTCTTAAGTTATTTTTGAAATTTTAAATTTAATTTTCTTTTTATCTTTTTCACTTGTCATTGTGAGTCAATCTGGTCCACGTTTCTGTTGACTTATCTGTAATGTTGTTATATCTAAAAAAAATCATTTAAAAGGATGCTTAGATGTTGCTTGCTCTAATCCATTTAAAATCATCATCATAGTAGCATCATTTAGGACTATAATTGTATTACCAAAGCATATTACCATACATTATCTTAAGCATATTGCATGTTTTTTGTTCTTTTTAAAAAAATATTTTAGTTCATTATTGTTGAATCAATTCACTTGAGGGCTTGACTAAGGATATTATGAAACTTTCTTAGAAAGTTCCCAAACATTGTTCACAAACTTATAGGTAAGTGAATTTTAATTATCATTTTGTAACCTATTCATTTATGAAAATATAGTTTTAAGTCCACATGTTAGTTCACTTATGCAAGTGCATATATTAGTTCTCTATAGTTGTATATTTGAACCAAGATAAAGCACAATCAAATTAAAATTTTTGAGGTGATTGACCTAAACAACTAGCAATCACATCTTGGTGTGCAATGGGTACGCTGAAGAGGTGTGGAAGGTGAAATAGGAAAACAATTGGTCTATTTTTTGCATACATTTGTGAAGTACATGAGCTCAATTGGCAGGCCATTGAGAAAATGTTGTTTGTGCAAAAAAGGTCTCAATGTAGAAGTGATAGCTTCATTTGATCAATTATGCATCCTGTTACATGGATCCAAACACGACTGATTAAAAAAACAAAAAAAAAAACCTCTCAATAAGGAAGATAATTAGGCTCCATTACATCCAGGCTCATGTTTTGTTTGCGATAGCGAGAGAGGGAGAGATAAGGATAGAAAAAGGGAGAGATAGAGGGGGAAGAGAAAGAGAGAGAGGGGGTGAGGAGATAGAGGAAAAAATAGAGAGACATAAACAAAGAGAGATGATCTACAAAAGAGAGGGATATACAAAGAGGGAAGAGGGACAAAGAGACACACACATATTAAGAGAGAGAGAGGGAGAGAGAGAAGATAGATAAATGAAATATATATTGAGAGAAGAGAGATTAATAGTTAAAATTGTACATCTATAACATCTAACAAAACCCCTTTCTATTATGATGTGATAGATGTCATACCCTATTATAGAGCTCCTATTTTGGCACATTAAGGAGAAGGTAGGAAAAGTTTTTTTGGATTGAATTTATACATGTTGATTGCATTTTCTTGAAATTTTCCAAGGAATTTTCAACAAATCTATTTTGTGCATATTTTATGACCATAGAAAGCCATGACAACACATCTTTAGGGAGCTTTACAAAACAATTTTCTCCCACATTATTTGACGATTTTTGAGTTTAGGCTCCAAGTGCCACCCATTAGATTCAAGTTGACAATGTAGACTATCTAGTTGGTCTCCAAATAGTGTAGGTTGCATGTTATAAAGCTTCATTACTTCTTACCTAAAATACAATGGGTGAAGTTATTTCTAGTCAATGCATTGACAAGGACCTTAGCGTAGGCCAATATGTAGGTATGATGGATACCATATAGCATATAATTAAATTTCCCAAAGCATTTTTAGTGGTAAGTTATATTGTATTGTACACTCTAACTTGATATTGATACAATTTTGTGATGGTAGAAATGGGCCCTTCTTTTGTAATGAGATAAAATGTTAATAGTTTTTAGTATGCTAAATTCTAGTTCATTGGTGTCTTGATACATATGTACTAGAAGAATTATTATATATAAAGATTAGAAATTACTTATATCAAAGTAGCTCTTAGGAAAGCAAGGGCCATGAAAGTAGATCAAACTTGTTTTTTTGAAGAGAAGATGCATCTTTATTGCAAATTGTACATTGTATTTTTCTTTGTTGTGTCATTAATAAGATATATGCAACATAAAGAGTGGAATATAGAAAGAGAGATAGAGCATGAAGAAGAGACAATAGATATAAAGGGAAAGATAGAAAAGTAGGAGAGAGGGTGCAAGAGAGAAAGATAAAGAGTGTTAGAGAAAACAAAGAGATATACAAAGAAAAGTAAATATAGAGATAAATAGGGAGAGAGGGAGATAGACAAGGATAAAAAGAGATAAATATATAGAGAGAGATAGGAGATGGGAGAAAAATAAGAGATATGAAGGGAAACATAGATTGGCTTTTGATCAACTAAATTATGTACCAACAATCCAATGATGGCAGATGTCCATGGGGATCTATCTCTCTACCCATCTCTCTCTATGTTACTATATCTGACTCTCCCTCTCTATCTCTTTATCTCTCTCTCCATGTCTCTCTTATTTTTCTCTATATCTCTCAAGCTCTCTCTCTCTCTCCATATATATATATCCTTTTGGACCTCTCCCTTAATATTAATTTTTACACCAACATTTTCAACTACAACATTTGACATGTCATTCATAAATGTACTAATTGGTAAGTTAGAGTTTCTATAGGAGAGAGGGCCAAGGGGGAAAGCCGCTTGGAAATTCCATAGGACATGCCATTTTTCATTGAATATGTACTGTTATAAAATGTTTGTTGGTTTGTAACCCTTGTAATTAACCTACTATATCTTTTTTCTCACTTCTCTTGTTGCACTTTTTGTTACACCCCGTATGTTATTACCTAGTTAAGTTATTACCTTGTTTGGTTAAAATGCTTTAATATATATGAATGTGTTTTGTATATGAATCTTGATGGAAATATGATGAATGAATGTTTGATTCAATTTAATGTTTTATAATGATTATGTAAATGAAATATTGTTGCAAGGTGTGTGCCCTTGGTCTCCTTGTGTTGTGTAGCACAACACTTGGGTTTGTGACATGGCTTAACTGCCTCTCGTCGATTCATTAACGCTGGTGGTTGTATTGGGAATTAACAAGTTAATCTTTTAGTGTAGTGGCAACCGTTTGTGCAACAATTGGTATCATCTTGTCTAGGTCATGCGTTCGAACCCCTCGCTTGTGCCAGGGGGATTGTTGCAAGGTGTGCTCCCATGGTCTCCTTGTGTTGTGCAACACAATGCTTGGGTTCATGACATGGCTTAATTTCCTCCCATGGATTCATTAACTATGGCAGTTGTACCAAGCATTAACAGGTTGATCTTTTGGTGTAACGACAACCGTTTGTGCAACAAATATATGATGCATATGAATGTATTGTTATCGGCTAACTACTGTTATGATGTACTAGGTTGAATGCAAGAATAGGTTCAAACCTTCGGAAGAGAGGGGAAGTATCACTCAAGAGAAGAACTTGGTTTGGTAAACCTTAACAAGCCTAACTGAGCATACACACACTCACACCCTAGTTGGTCTAAGATTGAGTCAAATCAGTTTTGGTTTTAAATGTTTATATTGGGTTATTATCTTGTTCTATGAATGTTTTGATTGAGGAATGTGATTAAGTCTTTATGGCAAGTGAAATTCCTTCCTTGTGTGTTCATATTTATATAAAACATATATACATAAAATGTATATATGTATATATGTATGTTTCTACTATAAACTAATACATATGACTAAATACATACATAAGTAGACATAGGTAGACGTATCTACACATGCTCATGGACAGGTTACCCATATGCATCGGAATATCAATTGAACAAAGGTGACATATATATATATATATACACTTTTTATATATATGTCGATCGATGGAAATGAGAGTATATGTTTTTATATAAAGATATTAAAAAAATGTTATGTATATATATTAATATATATGTATCTAATAACATATATACATATATATTATTAAAATATACTTATATATTTGTGTATATATATATATGATTGTTATTTCAATACATATTTATTAATTGACAATTAATGCATTTGATAATCTTAAATAAATATATATATTAATATTTATGTATATATATTAAAGATATGTTATATATATACATATACATATATATATATTATATATAATGTTAAGTGTTTGAAATATAGATAAAGTGCATTACAATAGTGTAGAAGTTGATATGTATAAAGCACTTTAAATAATGCTTATACGCACTATAAAATTGCCTCATATTCACTATAACTCTACATAAAACAAACTTGGATTAAGTCAATAAAGGCTTACTAAGCCACACATAATAATAGGCATAAAGTTTATATGTTGGAAAAAGAATGAATGCAGATTTTAAATGACTGGAATAAGTCTTCGACTATGCTATTATTTGGGGTTCTAAAACATGAATATGTGCCACCAAACCTATAGAATGTCGAAGAAATAAGAAGTATTAAACCATTAGAAATTCATAAACCTAGTCAATGTAAAGTTGGGAGCAATATAGGAGGGTAGTCGACTTGCAAACCAAGTAGGAAACCTACTGAAAGGTATTGTTGTCCCTTGACTCAGTAAAAGAGTCATGTTGTATCATGAAACAAGTTGACTTTTCCATTGGAAATGTGAGTACTTTCATGTGTTGCAAATATGAGCGTTAATTAGTTGAGTTCTTGCATGGAAGTAGAAAGGTGGTGGGATTGTTAGCTTGTTTGTAGCCTTTCGTTGCTCAAACTTTAGTATATATAGAGGTGCTCTCTCTACCATTTATTAAACATTTTATTCTGATTACTCCATTGTTGTTTTGTTGTATTTTCTATTCAAGTGAGTTGAGAGCTCGAGAGTTAGTGAGTTGCTTTGTTATTTTTCATTAGTATTTGTTGAGAGATTTGGTAAGAGGCTAGAAGTGGGAATTGGGTTGATCTTAGAGGAAGTAGCAAGTGGACTTGAGGAATTAAGCTAGGAGGGAAGGATTATCAATTGGAGCTTTTATATAGGCATGTTAATTTCTATTCCTTTGTTAATTATGTTGGAAATGTTATTTAATCATGTTTTCCATGTTTGGAAAGGAATGGTTTTAAATGTGTGTTATAATGCTTGGATGTGCTTGCATGTTTCTTGGTTGATTCTTGTATTTGTGAAACCTTACAATAAATAGTTTATACTTATATAGATTTATATCCTATATTATAATTTATATGAATGTGTTATGTTTATACTTTACATAAATTGTCAATACTATACATAGTTTATCAATACTATATGTATGTAGCATGAGATAGAGTTGCTTTGAGTTACTTTAGTAGCAATTCCAATTAAACATGGGTTATTAGTTTGGTTGTTCCTGGGGTTAGAATAATCCATGGGAAAAGGGGGTAACCTAAGTATAGGCTATGAATGGTCAAAACCAAATTGAGCTAGGAAGGTGGATGGACAGATGACTCTGACTTGAAGTACTAGTTGATGAATTCTTTAGCCAAAGTAGTGTAAGTAGCCACTGTTTACATTATCAATTCACTATGATCCGGGTTTACATACTAGGAAGGGATTGTCATACATGTAGGCTGTAGCCACAATATGGTAGCTCTAAATATGTAGGAAACAAAACCATGCTTAGATAAGGCTAAGATTATGAGGTTACCAAACCAATCTCTTCGTCAAAGGGAAGGACCATCTTACCAAGGTTGGTAGATGTGCGGGGGACCAAAGTAAGTCTGTGGTTGGCAAAATTTTAGCGCTTGAGTGATGCTTCTCCTCATGCAGTTGGTGACCAAGATTTACAAAAGGATATTCTAGACCATTTGTATTTCCATTTCAAATAAGCTCATTGAAGCTATGTATGTAATCATGTATCCATCTCTATAGAAATTGTAAATGTGAAATGTCATCTTGTATTATGTAATGCGAAATCATTACTTGTATTAATGAAATGATTCTTTGATTATGCAATGGGAAAGTTTGGAATGCTTTGTTTCAAATGTGTGTGTGTTATTCAATTGAAAAGAAAATTTTTATTGCTTGTAATGTCAGTAGCATAAACTATTCACTTGTGGGTAAAACATAGTAAAATTCCTGGGTAAAACAATGGGCATGTTACATGTGTTATTAGAGCTACCGGTTTAGCTTTGGAACCTATGTGATCGCTATTTTTCCAATCCAACATATAAATCTAATTTTTGGAAACTCTTGTGCTAGGATGGTGTGTCTCAAGATGATTGCAAGGAAGTTAGTAATTAGAAATGAGAGCTACCTATGGGCCAAGAAAGAAAGGGAAGCCATTGTTCGAACCATAGAGGGAAACAATTATGACAACATCATTTGGTTGAGCAACACTCAGACTTTTAGTCATTCGAGCTATCTTGAATCAGTCAAGAGAGGAGAAGGATGCATGAGGTTGTAAACTTTGTACCTCCTGTCTCCCTGGCCAAGTCAAACTCTTTACCACTTTCCAAAAATATTCCCTTAGAATGTAGTGTTATTCTAGTCATGATATTTAGGGATCCTCATGTTCTTCCTTTAGCAGAAGTTATTGTAATAACCACAAGTGGCGAATTGAAGGAATATGTACCCTGAAACTATGTATCTGAGGATAGGTCAGAGGTTTATTTTCTTTTTGATGATGTAAATGAACAAAAATCTGAGGGGTATACCCCACGTAGTTATGTATTAGAGAGTGAGTCCAAGGGATACTCTCCCTTAGACTATTTAAATAGTCATTCCATGTAAAAATCAAGGATATTGAAATCCTTTTTAATCTTAATGAAAAACATGTTTGGGAAAACCTTGTGTATGAGTTCTTTTATGGAATTTCTTACGTGAATGTTTGTTCTTTTGAAATGTCTTTTTTTTAAACACTAAGTAAAATTTCTTAGATCTAATTAAAGTAAAATCTCCAGGTGTAATAATTCTTGGGAAAAATGGTTAGAACGTGAACTAACTTTAGAAGTCAAGAAGTAGGTCAAGGTACTGAGAATTCCGAAGCTAAGTTGGATTGCATTCTAGCTATCATGGATGAAATAGGAGCAAGAATAGGCAACCTCAAGTAGGAGGTAATTGGAAAGGAAAGGGAGGAACAATAAGTTTCGCATAATGAAGAAGAAGTTCTCGACAACAAAGAAGAAGGGGAAAATTTCTATGACCGTACTCAATCTAGTGAGCATGAGGATGATGAGTAAAAAACTAGGTATGAGGGAACCAAAAGAAAGTAATTGGCTGCAGGTATATTAGATCTATATGATGACTAATGTTTTGGACTAATGGTAATCCATCTGGTGCATTCTTTGATATGATATCCTCATACTCTATCAACATTTATTCTACTTCATTCTTTGTTGGATCTTATCCTTTTGCAGTAGAACTCTTTGCCTCCATATTATTGCACTTCATTGGAATCAATGCAAAACACATATTCTCGTGCCTTAATCCTTCTAGAAACTTTCTTCCATCTACCAAACATAGTCTGGCAATACTACAAACTTTACTTTTGTCCTCTTCTCCCAAAGGTATCAAAATATGTCTTTCCATTTGAAGTCACAATGTAGGTATTCTTTCTTCCATCATGAATTTCTTTCCTATTATATTTCCATGGTCTTCTTAAAAATAAATGGCATGCATCCATAGGCATAATATCACACAACACTTCATCATTATGATCCTATATGAAATTTCACCAAACACTACTCACTCACCAATATCTTATGCTCATCCTGAATCCATGCTATCTTGTAGGGCTTTGGATATTCCAATCTCCTCAAATTCAACTTGGTTACCATCTCTTGTGAAAATAAATTATCAATGCTACCACTATTAATGATAACTTTACATAACTTTCCTCCAAATTTACACCTTGTCCTGAACATACTCTTTGTGGTAGTTCCCCAGTCACTTCTTCTTGCATCAAATCTCTTCTCATTGTCAATGATTTTCCTTTCTCTAGTTTCCCAACTAAACTAGGGGATCCAATAGGTTCTTCATCCACATAAGTTGTTCTTCTAGCATGCTCAGTCCTCTTACTGTGACTTTCCTGATGACATTCAAATGCTCTATGTCCTTCTCCTCCACACTTGAAACAAGTTCCTTTGAATGGTCTTTTCTTAGATCTTCCATCTCTCCTATATCCATCATTGTGGTAGGAATTGTGACCTCTATCATTGTAGTAGAAACTTCTATCCTCTCTTCCTCTACGGTATGAATTATTGTCCTTCTCTGTTAGAGTAAAGGTTTTAATTTAATCATGTTGATTAAATTACCTTTATTCCTCTCTTAAGATTTCACTTTAGTTTGCATTTTGTGACATTTAATAATTATATTAATTATTAAATGTCTACCTATTAGGGTTTGTTTTAGGGCTGCACAATATCCTTTTATAAGGATTCATCATTGTAATTTATCTCTCTCTCGGATGAATACATTTTTCAGCTTTTAAAGCACCCTTGCTTGTTTATCTCCATCTCTTCTTTCTGTGACAGGTTATTTGCATGCAGGTGATCTTCAGGGTCTGTGAAGTTGGCTTTCTCAACTTCTACATGGTATCAAAGCTCTAGATCTGCGTCTGCCTATTCTTTTTTTGAAAATATTAGTTTACAGAGTTTTTTTTCTGTGCAAGGGTTTCATTCCAGTTCTTTTTTGCTAGATCAGAGGGGTTTTCCATCATTTTTTAAGAAATTTTCACCTTGATCTCTCAAACAGTGCATGCTAGTGAAAACCAAACCTCATAGATGCACTCAGAAGGCCCAAAAACCCCTATTTTTATATAAAATATGATAGGGTTTGCTGAAAATTGATTTTTTAGTGTTTTTTAGGGAATTTTTAAAAAAGGCCAAAAAATCCATACGATTGTACGGATCCGTACAGATGAGATGATTTTCCTTTCATCTATTTGGTCGCTGCATCAATTTTGAGCTGCCTCATTTTTCGTGCCCTTTTGATTTCTGCCTCGATTTTCGTACATGAAGGTTCAGCTGAATTTTTTGGTTTAAAGCTTAAATGGGTACTTTTAGTAAAATGGGCATATCTCGGGCGTTTTAGCTCGTATTTTCGAATGAAAATAGGCATTGGAAAGCTGGTTCTGGCATCATTCTGATGGATCAGGTCTGATTGCCTAATTTTTTTGTTTTGATGCTGTTTTCCTCAGTCAAAGTCAGAACAAGATTTTTGCACTCCTGGAGCCATATCTTTTGCATACGGACTTCGTTTTTCACAAAAAAATAGGCGTTGGAAAGGTGTTTCTGTGAAATTTCCAGATCTGCAATTTATTTTTTAGAATCTACACCAAGTATTTTTTATTTAGTTTTTTGTGTTTTCACACATCTGTCAATTACTTGGACATTTTGGCACCTGAAAATGATCTGTTTGCATGGGATGGCTTTGTTTGATCTGGTTTATCAGTATTGAGGTCAGTTATTCTTAGATTTGTTAATTTGAAGAGTTATCATGGGTTTTTCTCCTCACTCTTCAGTTGTTTTTCTGGAACGGGGTAATTATGAGTCATGGGCAAAGGGCATACTTACACACTATAGGTGGCTTAATATTTTGCCTTATTTGTATGATCTCATACCTGAACCAGCAATTTCAAAGGGAAAACTAGCTTGGGATATCATTAGAAATCGCATAGTAGGACTTATACGGTCTAGTGTTGATTCTGATACTGTGTGGGCTATATCGGGCATTGATTGTCCTCACTCACTTTGGGCACGTCTTTGGGAGATCTATGGAGACCCCAGTCTTTCTCCATTCCTAGAGGATCCTACTTTAGATTGTCTTGTACCCATTGGTTGGAGAGATAACACACCTTTTGATCATGATACTTTAAAGGAACTTCAGTATTTAGACACCCTTACATATTCCGATGAATTAGAGGATTGTCTCAGAGTTCCTACTCTTTAGACTGAGATTATACATGTATCAGCATCATCTCCTGTTGTTCCTGATCAGTTTGATATTGCCTCTTCTTTGGCTCCTATTGATTCAGCTAAGCAGGACATCATACATCTTTTAGACATGGCTACTTGGGATTCTTATCTTGCAGGCATTTCGTCTTTGTTTGTAGAGTCCTATATTGCAAATTTGGAGGATTACTTTGAAGATTTTCAGCTCCTCTTTGTTGACAGCCATATTCCAGCTGTTAGCCCACCATCATTTGTGCATTCAGAGGTTGCAGTTTTTGAGTCTTCAGTTCAGTTTGGATTTGACATCTTTTGTTTCAGCTCAGATAGAGAGATTCTTCAGCATCCTATTATGGCACACATCTTGAGACAGATTGATTCTTCTCTCTTCACAGGGTTTCTTCATCTTCGTCCTTTGGATCCATTTCTTCCCAAGGGGAGTAATATTATATGCCACTTCAGGATCTCTTTCTGGATTCTACCTCAGGCATCCATATGTGCGACAGGAGTTTCTTCATTGTGGGGGGGCCTTCTAGTCTCTTTCTTTTTCTCCTATGGAGACCATTGTACATGTACTTATATGATAGAAGCTGTCTATGGGGGGTCTTATGTTATCCACCTCCTATCCTTCTATTATTAGTGCATTTATTTCTTTCATCTCTTTTGGAGTAGAGTTTTCCCATGAGGTTTTCTCTGTTTCTCCACTTTACAGAGATTTGGTTGTAATTGGGTACCTGATCAGGCCTTGTTGCCGGGACCCAAGTTTACTTTCTTGCATTGTAGTTACCTTTGCTTTCTTGCACATGTTTGTAACTGCACTTTTGCTCATCTTAAGGGGGGGTGTTAGAGTAAAGGTTTTAATTTAATCATGTTGATTAAATTACCTTTATTCCTCTCTTAAGATTTCACTTTAGTTGCATTTTGTGACATTTAATAATTATATTAATTATTAAATGTCTACCTATTAGGGTTTCTTTTAGGGCTGCACAATATCCTTTTATAAGGATTCATCATTGTAATTTATCTCTCTCGGATGAATACATTTTTTAGCTTTCAGAGCACCCTTGCTTGTTTGTCTCCATCTCTTCTTTCTGTGACAGGTTATTTGCATGCAGGTGATCTTCGGGGTCTGTGAAGTTGGATTTATCAACTTCTACATTCTCTTCACTATGGTAGGGTTTCCCATCCTTGCTTTTCTCTACATATGGTCTTCTCTCTCCGGATTGTGATCTATCCTTTGGAATCTTCCTCTTGCACTTATCTGTCTTTTTTCAGACTTCCTATTCAACTTTTCCTCTACCTTCAACACAAATTGGTATGCTTCTTCAACTAGTGTCATCTTTACCAGGCTCAACTCTTCTTGGATGTTTTTTCTTAGACCATTGATGCACCACACATCATTTTCCTTTCTTTCTTCACTATGTCCAACTCTAATGATCCTTGTCAAATTCTTCAGTATATTCCTTCATGGACTTTTCTCCTTTTGCTTCAGGTTATGCAATCTTTTTAGCAATTCAAGCTCATAATCAGTAGGTGTGAATTGATTCTTCAAATTCTTCAACTTTTTCACCATCATATTCTACTTTGTGATTTTTTCCTTTCCCCTTCTATTTTTATCCAATTGAACTTCTTTCCAACATATGGTAGCATATCCTTTCAACTTAATTTTTGAAAATCTCACTCTTTATGAATCTTCAATTTCTTCATACTCAAAGTATTCTTCCATGTCATTGATCCAATCAATCAATTCCTCAAGGTTTAAATTTCCTGTGTAATTTTGAATTTCAATTCTAAGTCTCTTACACCAATATTGGAAATAACTTTTAACATCTTTACCTGATCTAAATTTTCTTCTTCTTCTTCTTATAGGTTTTATTCATTTTGAATTGCAACATGATCTAATTCATCATCACTTTCATCTACATGTATAGGGTTTAAACATCTCCTTCTATCTTCTTCTACAACATCCAACTAGGCTCTCATTACTCTCATCATTTCCAAAATTTCATCTAGATTCGTCCAATAACATTTTCTATAACAAGAACTCTCCTTGGCAACATCTCTCCCCTTGGATCTAGTGCAACTGCCTTAATTCGACTATCTAACTACAAGGTCTCAACTACCTCATAGTTGGTGCTCGATAGAAAATACTTGCAGGCTGCCTCAGGTTGGTGATATGTTCACTACAAGGAATTCCTTCTCTCTGAAAGGACTCAAAAACTCACTCCGATATGATACTTAGTGCAGTCATAGATGGAGGGTCTAGAAAGGATTGTCCAACCATGCAACCTAGAGTTCAACACAATGGAAATGGCACAAGAAATGATTAGAAAACATGAACTATCATTGATTCAACAACTTGTAACCTTACATGCATCATATACCATATATACAGAATGACTAGAGCCCACAGGCTTGCCACAAGGGAATTACAAGATATTACAATATTTGGCATAAGGCCTTATTAAATTCTTGAACCCTAAAGGTTGAATCTAAATATCTAACTCCTAACTAATGAACTACTAAAATGAATGCTTTCCAAAGGATTAAAAATAATCTTAAATATGAATATGAATATTCAATGATGATTTTTGTTGGCCTCAAGGGCTTACAACCCCAATGCAGCATCAAACATGTAGGTCAGCCAACGAACATAAAAATATAACCCTTCATGAAATGGAATGGGTTGTGGATCTCCAAGAAAGTTCTCCTTGGATGATCTTGCAACTTTGTGTCACCAAAAATATTTTTAGTTTTAGTTTTCAAAATTTCCTTACTTTTATTATGATGTATTTAGTTTTGGTGATTTGTTTCAAGAGACATTTTTGGATTAATTTCATTCAAGTAATGAATTTGTGTTGTAAGAGACTCAAATGGATGTCACCAATTTTATCTTGGTGGAAATTCAAACAAATTTGACTAAGTTTGAAGTAAATCAAAGTTTTCTAGACCTACTTAGGAACAAAATTGGAGTTTTAGCTTGTTTCAGGAACACCAAAAATTTTTGATAGTTCCTTTTCCTTACTAAATCTCCAATGATTTTTCAAGCATTAAAGTATCAAAGTGTTCCAAGAATACTAGAAATCATTGACATTTCATGTTCCTTACTAAAACCCTGATGAGTTTTGAAGAATTGGAGTTTCAAAGTGTACCAAGAAAACTAGAAATCATCAATATTTGTTGTTCCTTACTAAAATCCCAATAATTTTTCATCATAGTTTCAAAGTGTTCTAGGAAAACGTGAATCACTTAACAAGTTCTCATTCCATTTTCTACCCCTAAATAGTCTTCAACAACTATATATTTCCATGCAATTCCTAATGATCACATAGTTCCAAGTGGGGTGGAAGTTCCTAATCCTGTTGGACATTTGAAAATTCTTGGTTCCAATAAAGTGCTCTGTTGATTAAGGAGAACCAAAAATTATTGTTTAGATGGAAAATAACTCCATCAATTCAATTTTTGTATTATGAAGTTAGTTGATGGTTAAAATTCACTAATATTGAAGTATAAAGTGACAAATGTTATTAGTTTTGGGGGATTTTCATTAGTGAATGGGTGAGTTGATTGGTTTACTTTTTTGTAGAAGGAATAGTTTTTTGATTCAATGGTTCGATGGTTATGATATTCAAAAGAAGAAGGATGAAATGGAAAGAAGAATGTAATGATATTTTAAATTATATTTTGCTCATAATCAAATTTAATGTTGCATGCATAAATAAAACACTCTATTGGACCTATAAATTTAATGAATTTATAGTGCTTTGTGTTATCCCCTTGTGATACCCATCAATTATAATTGGTCTGAGAAATATCAATGGTGTATCATGCAAGTTCCTTTCTTAGTTTCATCTAACCTTTTCCAAGATACAACCAAAATGCCCATTTGCAAATGTCCATAATTGGCTAAGTCTTGAGCATTTCAGTCTTTCATATTTTCAAGTGTTTGCATACTCACATACCTTCTCTATCACTCTCAATATTCTCCTTCCTTTCCCCTTCTTTCCATAAGTTTCCTAAAATTTTTGGGTTTCAACCATTGGTCTTAACCCTTATCCTTTGTTGCTTTCCTTTCCTAAATCTTATCTCTCCCTCTGATCCTAGACTTTGGGGATCAACCTTCCTCCTTACCCCTTATCAAATTTTTATTACAAGGCATAAGCCTTATGCCCAACTCCAGATCATCGATGCTTTTCCTTTAGCTTTCAAAGATTGTGTCTTCCACCTACCTTTTGTCTTATCTCTATGATAAGATAAGTTATTTCCCCTCGATCACCGAGTTTTGATAAATCATATGAAAAAAGATAAATTATCTATATTTTAGACTTTGGGAATCGTCCTTCCTCCTTACCTCTTAACTTCATTTCATAGTAGGGCGTAAGCCTTATTCCCAACACTTGATGTTTGATGCTTTCCTTTACTAGCTTTCAGAGACCCAATCTCTCATCAATCTTCTATCTTATCTTAGAGATAAGTTGAATTCCTTCAACCTGTCTCCCAATCCTCGGTCTTGACATTATGATTCTTTGGCCTTTCGAAGGTTAGAATTTTGTCTTGTACCCTTTATCGTATTTCGTGGTAAGAAGTAAGTCCTCGTAAGTCCCAATTCTTGACACTTTCTTCCCTTTTGCACTCCTTCGAATCTTTCCTTTTTTCCCTTCATCTTCATGTTCTTCCAATAAGTGGAAGACCCAAAGCCTGACATCTGATGGGGTTTCTCTTCAGATCTTAGGGATTGTGGCATTCTTTTTTTGACCTCTCGACAAGAAACCTTTTGTAGGCTTGACACCTAATCTCTGAAAAAGATGGTTTCATGGGTGTGTGAACATTTTAATGATTAAACTAAGTATTGACTTAGACCCAAAAATTTGGTAATACTCTCAATTGACGTGTTTTCAATCGTAAATACCATTATTGTGTTTGATTTGCTTATGATCTGTATAGGATCTAGACTAGATTGCAGTATTTAAATGCTTAACTTTTACAATGCTTTTACAATGATTATTTCAAGTTAATTAACATCAAAATTAACTTAAGGAAATAACAAAATGAAGGAATTCTCAATCTGAAAGAAGGTGAGAGAGGGAAGAAGAGAAGTGCAAACAGTTGATAACGGAGTTTGTCACAAAACGTGACTACGTCTCCGGGTCCACTCCAATAGAGAGACCGATCCGATTAACTCCAAAAATCAATTACAAAGCACCACAATCATTCTCCAAGCACTTTGGCAGCATAACAGCGCTCTGACGTGCAAGAATGACTCAAAGAATCTCCACAAGACCTCTCTTTCGATTAACTCCACAGCTTCAAGAATCTCCTTATCTTGCAGGCATTTCGTCTTTGTTTGTAGAGTCCTATATTGCAAATTTGGAGGATTACTTTGAAGATTTTCAGCTCCTCTTTGTTGACAGCCATATTCCAGCTGTTAGCCCACCATCATTTGTGCATTCAGAGGTTGCAGTTTTTGAGTCTTCAGTTCAGTTTGGATTTGACATCTTTTGTTTCAGCTCAGATAGAGAGATTCTTCAGCATCCTATTATGGCACACATCTTGAGACAGATTGATTCTTCTCTCTTCACAGGGTTTCTTCATCTTCGTCCTTTGGATCCATTTCTTCCCAAGGGGAGTAATATTATATGCCACTTCAGGATCTCTTTCTGGATTCTACCTCAGGCATCCATATGTGCGACAGGAGTTTCTTCATTGTGGGGGGGCCTTCTAGTCTCTTTCTTTTTCTCCTATGGAGACCATTGTACATGTACTTATATGATAGAAGCTGTCTATGGGGGGTCTTATGTTATCCACCTCCTATCCTTCTATTATTAGTGCATTTATTTCTTTCATCTCTTTTTGGAGTAGAGTTTTTCCCATGAGGTTTTCTCTATTTCTCCACTTTACAGAGATTTGGTTGTAATTGGGTACCTGATCAGGCCTTGTTGTGGGACCCAAGTTTACTTTCTTGCATTGTAGTTACCTTTGCTTTCTTGCACATGTTTGTAACTGCACTTTTGCTCATCTTAAGGGGGGGTGTTAGAGTAAAGGTTTTAATTTAATCATGTTGATTAAATTACCTTTATTCCTCTCTTAAGATTTCACTTTAGTTTGCATTTTGTGACATTTAATAATTATATTAATTATTAAATGTCTACCTATTAGGGTTTCTTTTAGGGCTGCACAATATCCTTTTATAAGGATTCATCATTGTAATTTATCTCTCTCAGATGAATACATTTTTTAGCTTTCAGAGCACCCTTGCTTGTTTGTCTCCATCTCTTCTTTCTGTGACAGGTTATTTGCATGCAGGTGATCTTCGGGGTCTGTGAAGTTGGATTTATCAACTTCTACATTCTCTTCACTATGGTAGGGTTTCCCATCCTTGCTTTTCTCTACATATGGTCTTCTCTCTCCGGATTGTGATCTATCCTTTGGAATCTTCCTCTTTCACTTATCTGTCTTTTTTCAGACTTCCTATTCAACTTTTCCTCTACCTTCAACACAAATTGGTATGCTTCTTCAACTAGTGTCATCTTTACCAGGCTCAACTCTTCTTGGATGTTTTTTCTTAGACCATTGATGCACCACACATCATTTTCCTTTCTTTCTTCACTATGTCCAACTCTAATGATCCTTGTCAAATTCTTCAGTATATTCCTTCATGGACTTTTCTCCTTTTGCTTCAGGTTATGCAATCTTTTTAGCAATTCAAGCTCATAATCAGTAGGTGTGAATTGATTCTTCAAATTCTTCAACTTTTTCACCATCATATTCTACTTTGTGATTTTTTCCTTTCCCCTTCTATTTTTATCCAATTGAACTTCTTTCCAACATATGGTAGCATATCCTTTCAACTTAATTTTTGAAAATCTCACTCTTTATGAATCTTCAATTTCTTCATACTCAAAGTATTCTTCCATGTCATTGATCCAATCAATCAATTCCTCAAGGTTTAAATTTCCTGTGTAATTTTGAATTTCAATTCTAAGTCTCTTACACCAATATTGGAAATAACTTTTAACATCTTTACCTGATCTAAATTTTCTTCTTCTTCTTCTTATAGGTTTTATTCATTTTGAATTGCAACATGATCTAATTCATCATCACTTTCATCTACATGTATAGGGTTTAAACATCTCCTTCTATCTTCTTCTACAACATCCAACTAGGCTCTCATTACTCTCATCATTTCCAAAATTTCATCTAGATTCGTCCAATAACATTTTCTATAACAAGAACTCTCCTTGGCAACATCTCTCCCCTTGGATCTAGTGCAACTGTCTTAATTCGACTATCTAACTACAAGGTCGCAACTACCTCATAGTTGGTGCTCGATAGAAAATACTTGCAGGCTGCCTCAGGTTGGTGATATGTTCACTACAAGGAATTCCTTCTCTCTGAAAGGACTCAAAAACTCACTCTGATATGATACTTAGTGCAGTCATAGATGGAGGGTCTAGAAAGGATTGTCCAACCATGCAACCTAGAGTTCAACACAATGGAAATGGCACAAGAAATGATTAGAAAACATGAACTATCATTGATTCAACAACTTGTAACCTTACATGCATCATATACCATATATACAGAATGACTAGAGCCCACAGGCTTGCCACAAGGGAATTACAAGATATTACAATATTTGGCATAAGGCCTTATTAAATTCTTGAACCCTAAAGGTTGAATCTAAATATCTAACTCCTAACTAATGAACTACTAAAATGAATGCTTTCCAAAGGATTAAAAATAATCTTAAATATGAATATGAATATTCAATGATGATTTTTGTTGGCCTCAAGGGCTTACAACCCCAATGCAGCATCAAACATGTAGGTCAGCCAACGAACATAAAAATATAACCCTTCATGAAATGGAATGGGTTGTGGATCTCCAAGAAAGTTCTCCTTGGATGATCTTGCAACTTTGTGTCACCAAAAATATTTTTAGTTTTAGTTTTCAAAATTTCCTTACTTTTATTATGATGTATTTAGTTTTGGTGATTTGTTTCAAGAGACATTTTTGGATTAATTTCATTCAAGTAATGAATTTGTGTTGTAAGAGACTCAAATGGATGTCACCAATTTTATCTTGGTGGAAATTCAAACAAATTTGACTAAGTTTGAAGTAAATCAAAGTTTTCTAGACCTACTTAGGAACAAAATTGGAGTTTTAGCTTGTTTCAGGAACACCAAATTTTTTTGATAGTTCCTTTTCCTTACTAAATCTCCAATGAGTTTTCAAGCATTAAAGTATCAAAGTGTTCCAAGAATACTAGAAATCATTGACATTTCATGTTCCTTACTAAAACCCTGATGAGTTTTGAAGAATTGGAGTTTCAAAGTGTACCAAGAACACTAGAAATCATCAATATTTGTTGTTCCTTACTAAAATCCCAATAATTTTTCATCATAGTTTCAAAGTGTTCTAGGAAAACGTGAATCACTTAACAAGTTCTCATTCCATTTTCTACCCCTAAATAGTCTTCAACACCTATATATTTCCATGCAATTCCTAATGATCACATAGTTCAAAGTGGGGTGGAAGTTCCTAATCCTGTTGGACATTTGAAAATTCTTGGTTCCAATAAAGTGCTCTGTTGATTAAGGAGAACCAAAAATTATTGTTTAGATGGAAAATAACTCCATCAATTCAATTTTTGTATTATGAAGTTAGTTGATGGTTAAAATTCACTAATATTGAAGTATAAAGGGACAAATGTTATTAGTTTTGGGGGATTTTCATTAGTGAATGGGTGAGTTGATTGGTTTACTTTTTTGTAGAAGGAATAGTTTTTTGATTCAATGGTTCGATGGTTATGATATTCAAAAGAAGAAGGATGAAATGGAAAGAAGAATGTAATGATATTTTAAATTATATTTTGCTCATAATCAAATTTAATGTTGCATGCATAAATAAAACACTCTATTGGACCTATAAATTTAATGAATTTATAGTGCTTTGTGTTATCCCCTTGTGATACCCATCAATTATAATTGGTCTGAGAAATATCAATGGTGTATCATGCAAGTTCCTTTGTTAGTTTCATCTAACCTTTTCCAAGATACAACCAAAATGCCCATTTGCAAATGTCCATAATTGGCTAAGTCTTGAGCATTTCAGTCTTTCATATTTTCAAGTGTTTGCATACTCACATACCTTCTCTATCACTCTCAATATTCTCCTTCCTTTCCCCTTCTTTCCATAAGTTTCCTAAAAATTTTGGGTTTCAACCATTGGTCTTAACCCTTATCCTTTGTTGCTTTCCTTTCCTAAATCTTATCTCTCCCTCTGATCCTAGACTTTGGGGATCAACCTTCCTCCTTACCCCTTATCAAATTTTTATTACAAGGCATAAGCCTTATGCCCAACTCCAGATCATCGATGCTTTTCCTTTAGCTTTCAAAGATTGTGTCTTCCACCTACCTTTTGTCTTATCTCTATGATAAGATAAGTTATTTCCCCTCGATCACCGAAGTTTTGATAAATCATATGAAAAATGATAAATTATCTATATTTCAGACTTTGGGAATCGTCCTTCCTCCTTACCTCTTAACTTCATTTCATAGTAGGGCATAAGCCTTATTCCCAACACTTGATGTTTGATGCTTTCCTTTACTAGCTTTCAGAGACCCAATCTCTCATCAATCTTCTATCTTATCTTAGAGATAAGATGAATTCCTTCAGCCTGTCTCCCAATCCTCGGTCTCGACATTGTGATTCTTTGGCCTTTCGAAGGTTGGAATTTTGTCTTGTACCCTTTATCGTATTTCATGGTAAGAAGTAAGTCCTCGTAAGTCCCAATTCTTGACACTTTCTTCCCTTTTGCACTCCTTCGAATCTTTCCTTTTTTCCCTTCATCTTCCTGTTCTTCCAATAAGTGGAAGACCCAAAGCCCGACATCTGATGGGGTTTCTCTTCAGATCTTAGGGATTGTGGCATTCTTTTCTTTGACCTCTCGACAAGAAACCTTTTGCAGGCTTGACACCTAATCTTCTGACAAAGATGGTTTCATGGGTGTGTGAACATTTTAATGATTAAACTAAGTATTGACTTAGACCCAAAAATTTGGTAATGCTCTCGATTGATGTGTTTTCAATCGTAAATACCATTATTGTGTTTGATTTGCTTCTGATCTGTATAGGATCTAGACTAGATTGCAGTATTTAAATGCTTAACTTTTACAATGCTTTTACAATGATTATTTCAAGTTAATTAACATCAAAATTAACTTAAGGAAATAACAAAATGAAGGAATTCTCAATCTGAAAGAAGGTGAGAGAGGGAAGAAGAGAAGTGCAAACAGTTGATAACGGAGTTCGTCACAAAATGTGACTACGTCTCCGGGTCCACTCCAATAGAGAGACCGATCCGATTAACTCCAAAAATCAATTACAAAGCACCACAATCATTCTCCAAGCACTTTGGCAGCATAACAGCGCTCTGACGTGCAAGAATGACTCAAAGAATCTCCACAAGACCTCTCTTTCGATTAACTCCACAGCTTCAAGAGAACTCTTATGTGAAAACTCCTCCTATACCACCCTTTAAATACAAAAAAATGGATCCCAAGTGGTTACTAATGAATTGATTTACAATATTTTCTATATCTCCCTATTTTACATATAATTTTCAACCTCCTCCATTTTTTGACGTATATATTAATCTTTACAAAATCTCGTATTTGAATATACATCTCATGAAATTTGTTTTAAGCCCTTCAATTTAGCATTATTTGGGCTATTATGGTTGAGAAGGTTTTTATTTAATCCTTTAAAAGGATTATTGTTTGTATAAATTTCAAATTTAGGAGGGGTTTATTTAATTTTAAAAAGGCAATCGGTTTGAACAACTAACAAAACAAAACTGTGCCATGTTTGTTTCAAAACCGTTGAATGGGCTAACGGTGGGATACCTTATAGAGGCCCGGCGGTTTGAGTTCAACCCGGTATTGACTTTTCGGCAAGCTGTAGCGAAGTGTCAGCAAAAGTAAAGGCAAATTACATACGTATTAGCGCGTTTTAGTTATAATGGGTTTTCCCAGCGGAATTTAAGCTCATGGTGGTTCGGGAGTTCGAATTACATACCGCTGGGTGAGCTATTTTTTACTAATATAACAAGCGGCGGGAGGGTAAGCCCGAATACGTGTAAATTTAATTAGGCATTGCGATACCAGCTGTGTGATGATGGCTAATGCGATGGCGGTGGCACCTGGCGTGGAATCGCTGGGCGGATGCCGCATGCGTCACTTGACGGCGTGTCAGCATTTGTTTACCAGCATGCTTTGCGGATCGCGGCGGGCTGTGTATTCGAAACACGTCAGATATTGATTATCATGCGGATCTTATGGAAATGATAATGTTCAGTTGGGTCGATACCACAATGACTTCGGCCACGTGCGCCCAGGTAATTCATTTGTATTCCATGCGGTCTGGTTGGCTGGCGGCGTCGGCATGCATGCAGTCCACCTCAAAGTCAATGGCGACCAGCGATAGCTTTAAATGCGATGTCGGTTTACCGACTGAAGCGAACACCATTGGAATGCGTCTCGGCGAATACTTCCGCGATGGCGGTTTCATTGATTTTTGACAATGCCATTTTTTGCCTTACGGGTAGCCCTCGATTCTAGTTTACGACCCGGGGTTTGGTAGGATTTATAACTTCTAGATTACCATGAGACTCCTTTTAAACTCCATTCGAGGGATGCGTTGGAATCGGGGACAGGAGCTCTTCGATGAATTGCAAATTCTAGAAAAATGAGACACTTCAATTTTCAGCGAAAATGTCCACCCGAATGGAGCCTCCCACTAAAGACCTTTTGGGACCTCCAAAAGTGACATTTACTCGACATTAAGTGAGGACACGGCCTCCCACTTGTCTTGTATCCTTTTGTACATCTGAATACTTGGCTCACAAGCACAATGAAGGCTGCAACAACATTGTTGAACATAAACATTATTCTATCACTTCCATAAGCTTCTACATCAACTGTCGTAGCCACTAACCAACAAAAATTGACTAGCATCAAGCTGAACATCAATGCAGAAATGAAAGAAAATAAGTCAACAACAATTCGATCCTTTACAACAGGAACATTTTTACCCAAGGATCCATCAATGCTTTCAAGCATCATTTTCTCATGCTGTACTGCAAGTGCATCCTGCAACTTCTGACCCTGGTTAGCTACTCCAAGTTCATGTTTAGAACCACCTGTACTAACAGACATAAGAGTTAATTCTTTACTTGCATTAATTACCCTCTTTAGTTGCCCTGTGTTTGCAAAAGAATGATCAGTTTTAATCCTATGAGAATGTACAATATACTGAATGTCATCTTTAAATAAGTGATAATGATTCTTTTCCCTATAGAAATAGCTTTCTGTCCTTATAAATAGGGCTTCAAGCACTATCCCATAGATATCGATTGGAACTACATCCAAATTTATTACTTCATCCACAAATTTACTGAGTGATGATTGTGAACCTTAAGGTGCATTGTTTTGTTACTTGCGACTTATCATTTCCTAAATCAACCCTAGTGGATAGGACTGCTTATGTTGTAGTTTTTAAATCCCCAAAGAGTTCTTTACAAGCTTGCTACGGTAAATTCGCGAGAACCACCACTATCTATGAGTGCATCAATTTTAGTGTTCTTAGCAACAACCCTTAAATGAAACAGCTCATTCCTTTTTGCATCTTCAGAGAAATCATTAACTGTGGAAGTAGAAGCACAACTAGCAATAGAAACACCAGAAATAGAGGCTTTACCTTTTAGACCCATCGCTGTTATCTTAGTCTCATCATCTGAATCTGAACCAAGATCCATAACAACATTCATGGATTTATCCTTACCCTTCTGTTTCTGATTCCGTCTTTGGGCCCACTTAGGCTTCAATTTTGGATGCAGCGCCAACAATGTTCTTCATCATGACCTTTCCTATCACAATGGGAACAAGAAAGTTTCTCATCCTTCTTGGTGTAGCTGCCTTCTTTCCTTTCCCTGTCTCTACATTCTTAGAGGATTTCTTTACATCATTATCATCAATATCCTTTACCCCTTGACTCTAAGTGTGTAGCTTGAATAGACACTTCATCCAAGAGTTACAAGGGTTCAAAACCAAAATGGAATGCCTAAGGTAGGAATGCAAACCTCCTATGTACTTCAACAACGTGTCCTGAGTGTACAAAGGAACATTCAAAGCAATAGCCCTCTTCCTAAATTCATGGGTGTACTCTTGGACAGATTGACCTTTCCCTTGCCTAAACATTTGCCAATCCATCATTAATTGCTGCATATATCCTAAGGGATAAAACTGCTTCTTAAGAGCATTAATAAATTCTGCCCAAGTTAAACTAACTCTACCATGTTGTGAAACTTCTGCCTTAGACTTACTCTCCCACCAGGTTAAAGTTGTACCTCCTAAATGAAGAGTAGCTAATTGGATCCTATCAACATCATCTAATAGGTTCTGGACTCTACAGTAGACCTCTATTTGTTGAATCCAATCATCCAATTTTTCAGCATTAAGTTCACCACAATATTTTGGTAAATCAAATTTTACATCCAACTTAATTTTAGGCTTATACCCACTCTTGAAAGGATTAGAAGAAATAGAATGAGGAGAAGATGGAGAAGAAAGAGAAGGAGAAGAGGGAGGAGAAGAAGAAAAGGGGTGATTTGGTTGCTTGCCACCATCTCCATGTTGTTTCCCTTTCTTGTCTTCACGATCTTCTTGCTTTGACGAACCTTCTTCACGTTCCTTTCGTTCTTGTCTCTCCTGAAAAAGAATGTCCACCTTTGCCTTCATCTCGAGGAATGCTCTTCGAAATTCTTGCTCACTGATTTCTTCAGGAACCTCCATTCCAGAAACTGACATCTTTGGAAATGATCTTCGCTTCCCGATCTCAGGATCAAAGTCTTCGAGCTTGCCTTCACCCTTCTGAATCCTGGATCTCGTTAGCATTCAAAAACAAATAACTGCAACAATAGTCAACCTGGCTCTGATACCAACTTGATCTGTATAGGATCTATACTAGATTGCAGTATTTAAATGCTTAACTTTTACAATGCTTTTACAATGATTATTTCAAGTTAATTAACATCAAAATTAACTTAAGGAAATAACAAAATGAAGGAATTCTCAATCTGAAAGAAGGTGAGAGAGGGAAGAAGAGAAGTGCAAACAGTTGATAACGGAGTTCATCACAAAACGTGACTACGTCTCCGGGTCCACTCCAATAGAGAGACCGATCCGATTAACTCCAAAAATCAATTACAAAGCACCACAATCATTCTCCAAGCACTTCGGCAGCATAACAGCGCTCTGACGTGCAAGAATGACTCAAAGAATCTCCACAAGAACTCTCTTTCGATTAACTCCACAACTTCAAGACTTCGTCACCTGAAAAAAAACTTCCAAGAACTCTTAGCCAAACTCCTCCCTATACCACCCTTTAAATACAAAAAAATGGATCAAATTGGTTACTAACCAATTGATTTACAATATTTCCCATATCTCCCTATTTTACATATAATTTTCAACCTCCTCCATTTTTGACATATATTAATCTTTAAAAATCTCCCATATTTGAATATACATCTCCATAAATTCATTTAAGCCCTTCAATTTAGCATTATTCGGGCTATTATGGTTGAGAAGGTTTTTATTTAATCCTTTAAAAGGATTATTGTTTGTATAAATTTCAAATTTAGGAGGGGTTTATTTAATTTTAAAAATGCAATCGGTTTGAACAACTAACAAAACAAAACCGTGCCACGTTTGTTTCAAAACCGTTGAATGGGCTAACGGTGGGATTACCTTATAAAGAGCCCGGCGGTTCCGGGTTCAAGCCCCGGCCGTCGGCTTTTCCTCAGCAACTGTAACGAAGTGTCAACAAAAGTAAACCGTCCCCATACATGTTAACGACCGACGTTTTGGTCTAATGGTTGCCCGCCGATTTCGCTCGCGGGTGGTTGGGAGTTCAAGTCCCATGCCCGCCGGTGACTATTTTTACTCAAAAATATAACAAACGCTGACCGGAGGAGTGACAGGCCACGTGGCAGGACCCAATTGGCTGACTGTGCTGACTGCGATGCCAACTGTGTGATGATGTGTCGATGACGTGTACACAAACGTGGATGCTGACTGGATGCCACTTGCATGCTGACTCAACAGACGACGTGTCACTGACTGGACTACCACTGTACTGCTGACCGGATGCTGACTGGACTGTGTGACTAGGCTGCCACGTCACCGATGATTGTATGTACAGATGTACGAAAATGACACGTGTCATCAATTGATTGGGTCCGTACAATGACTCAACGCCACATGCCACGCCCAAATTCATCCATTTGTATTCCATACAGTACGGACTGACTGCTGACGTCAGCATCTGTATGGTCCACCTCAAAAGTCAACTGAAAGCTTTGACCACTGATAACTTTCGAGTACGATGTCGGATTTCGACGAAACGAACATCGTTGGAATCATCTCGACGAGCTCTTCGCGATGACGCTGGTTTCATTGATTTTTGACGACGCTATTTTTTTTGCCTTCTGGATGCCCTCTGATTCCAGTTTGACCAAAGGTTTGATTGGCTATAACTCGTGCAAACAGACTCCTTTTCGCTCCGTTCGAGTTGCGTTGGAATCATGACACCGAGATCTTTCTGATGGTGCAAATTCTGGAGAAAAATGAGACACTTCAATTTTCACTGAAAAATGTCCACCGGATCAGCTTCGGACTTCAAAACATCATTATGTTTGATAAAGTCCTCAACAAACTTGAAAGAAAGAAAGTTAGGGCAATATTATTGTTGAAGGGTTTGGAACCCTAGCCGCCATGAGAATATTGTGTTCACAGTTGTAAATCTATTCTTCTTGGATGACACTTGAGAAGTTAGATGAGTTAGTTACAAGCATGGATAATAGACTACGATCCAGCAAGAGCTTGGTAGTTGTTAAGAAAGTAACAATGGCTTCTTCAGCTGGGCAGTTGTGGTTGACTCCATTGATCTTTGTAGATGGTATTAGTTTGATTTCTTCATTTCATAATCAAGTGTTACTTATATTATTTTTTAAGAAAGAAAGAAAAGGAAGTTAATGCTTCTTGAAGCTCCAATAATAACTAAAAAAGTGTGTTTATTTCTATTACAAGATCTACATTTGAGATTAAGATAAGCTTACTGGGTAAATAAGTGATTTCGTTATTGTTTAAATTTTTGTTAGAGTATGGATTCAGAGTTTGTTTTAAAAATCTGAAAAGGAAAGAATATCTACAGGTTGTAACTAAAATGTTTATCTTTAATAAAGTTTGTTAAGAGAAATTATTTAGGGTTTCTCATTTGAACCCTAACCCAAGTTTCTTTTACAGTTATTCAAATTACATATAGAGATTATTATTTGTAGGGTCTTTAAAAGATGATCTTCATGCATTATCATGTTGAACTAGAAAGAGGAATATGATGTTTCAGATATTCAGTCCAAAAGTTGTATCACATTGAAAATCCTTCTAAATCTCAGATATTTGTATTTGAGGAAGATGTTTTCATTCTCATATTCTAACATTATTCAATGTGATTATTGAAAATATTTATAGTTTTCTATTGAAATTCTAGGACTGCAAATTGCACTTCTAGGTTTCTAATAGAGTATTGTAATTGTGTTGCATTGTAATGGAGTTGGTGCTCTAAATTAGTTAGGGGTTGGTGCTCTAAATTAGTGAGGGGTTGGTGCTCCTTGGAGTGGGTGCTCCTGAACTTTGTAGAGTTGGTGCTCTATCTGAATAAAGTGATATTTTTTGAGTGGTTTTTATTCCCCAAGAGGGTTTTCCACTTAGGACATATAATGTGTTATGTGATGATTCTTTGTGTGATTTTTTTTAATGTTTATCTAACTTTCATAAGTTATTAGATGCATTAATGTTATCAATTGTTATTTCTATAATATTTTGTTGTTACAAACTTACTTTCACATTCATATGTTGAAAGCTGGTTGAAAAGTTCTGTTTAACCAAACATGCTTTGCATGTTGTGATGTAAATCATTTATTACATCACATTATATGTCACCCATTGACTCACAGTTCAATATTTTTAAGTTTCAACTTGTCATAATGTAGTAAATCTCTTTGTTGTTTCAATGCTTATCATATGTCATTCAGTTGCACAGTTGTTGCAGTGTCACATAAAGTTGCATTGAAATTTGGTGGTCTTAAAGTGATTCAAAGATGTTGGTCTTCATGTACATGAGTTGCACCTATTTTTTTATCATGCTCTGGTTGTTAAAAAATGTCAGTCACATCTTCTGTAAATACAAGATATCTCACACAAGTTGTCTAAATGAACTGAATTAATTTTTTCATATCTTTTCTTACCTCTTTTCATGAATGGTCTCAAAGTGATTACTCTACTTTGTTGTCAATAGAAAGGATATCTAAAACTAAAAGTTTGTGTCGAAGTGTAAAAGGTTTAAAATTTTAGGTCTGTCTATCAGACACTGATTCACCCCCCCTCTCAGTGTTTGTCCATACTCCAACAGACATGATAGTAAAACACATAGAAAGTAAAACTTTAAAATATTTTGAGTTGATGTGTTTGGATTGTGTTGAGGATGATAAGAGAGAAAAAAAATCATAGACCAGTGCCTTTATCCATTGGGAAAAAGAGTCTATATATTTAATCAAAGATGTAATAACTAAAAACAAGGCAATGACTTACTCAAAAGACTACACCTTTCTAAATGCGCAAATAAGCTAGGCTCTACACATTCACTCAAAAATACAATAGATAGTTGTAGAATATTGAGAGAGGATCTACTTAGTCATCCTTAAGCATACCCACACATTTCCTTTATTATATTGAAAAGATACTTGTTAGAGTAATAAGTTATTATGCTTTTCTAACAATACTATGCAAAATTTTTTTACAAATTCTACAGACTTCTGGCTGAAAAAATAATCAATTATACATTTGGAAATGCATACCATACATAATGAGACACTCTGCTAAGGTCAATTTTTCCTTTAATCACTCAATCTTCAGGTTTACAAATGCTATTACAAATTTGGGATCAAAGCCAAATCATTACAATACAAAAAATATCTAAACCCATAACTGGATATTGAAACCTAGAGTTTCCTATGAATATCTTCCTTTTGTTGGCTCTATAACTACTTCTCTCTTCAATTCAAAAAAAAGTTATCCTCTCTTCTCTCCTTTTGACCAAAAAATATTTTTTTCATCATTAAGAAACCCTAAGAGAAAGAGCCATGAGTGTGAGAGACTATACCTATTCTCCCATGTCTTCTCGTGTCATCTTCACATGGGCACACACATTGAAGCCATGCCATAACATTGATGAAAAGATGAATGGGGAAGCAAACCCCCACCAAATCTACAACAAATATCTACTAAAGATTGATTTCTAACAAAAAGGATGTCCTCAAGCCACAAAGAAACATGAAGGCCATTTTTCCTTACATCATTGAAAAATACATTAAACATCACTCTTGTAGCCCTAAAGATAATAAACCATTATTATGTTTTTAAATCCGATGATAAGTCTTCATCCATGTATGTCGAAAAAATCATTCCAACCATTCATTGCCAATGCCAAGTTACAATAAGTGAAATGAAGTCACATGAGTGTTGAGTCCCAATAAGTCCAATTTAGACTCAAAACATTAATCAAGAATATTGATCCTTAATATCATTGCCAAGACTTTTAAAAAAGTCTATTCCATTGAAATCCACCCCATGCCTTTATCACATGCTTCGATACTCATTAGGAGTATAAAGTAAGCAATTTTTTTTTTACAAGAAATGCTGATGGTGTAAACACCTTTCCATTGTTCATGCCAATGAAATTCAATAATAAACCAAGGCTCTTATAACCATAACAAATACCAATATAATGTGATCAAATATCAACCAATAATAATGCTGCTCAAATACAAAATACCATGCAAGTTGATCACAATGTGACTGCGTTTAGTATTCAACCTTGCAAAGTGACTTGGATAATGTCACTTGTATATTTTTTAAGATGACCAAGCAAGTTTCTAAAAACAAGTTGTCAAAAACCTTGTAGTTCATTGTATGCTTTACCATGTATCAAATGTTGGCATACTATGTGCAAACATAAGATGTGCCACTCATATATCATTTGATTTGTTAGCCCAATTTCACAAATGTATTTAAACAAATGTTATACCTTAGATGTATACCATGCCGACAACCATATACCTGAGTTGTGATTTGAAAGCATGAAAAGAATAACTATGATCTGACTTGTAGCACCCTGTTAAAAAAAAATTAAAAAAATGATAATAATATCTATAACCAACATGTATAAAAGACTGAAGCATGGAAATTTGAAACTTGTAATTGCATGCTATGAACCATGTGTAAGGACCATGTAAATTAAATATAATCATCATGTATCACTAAAGCATGGAAATGCATCTTGTCAACATCCACGAAGCATATCATCACATTCATATCAACAAACCACTTTTGACATCAAGGAAAAACCAAAAACAACTGAGAGCCAACAATGTCTGAATCAATGCAACAAAAGAGGGGAGTATCATAAACTAATTCTCAAACACTAATAAGGACAATAGAGGGGTAGATTATCTATTAGTAATATGTTCAACCTTACTTGTCCAAGCTAGCACATAGGTATATTGTGACACCAATATTGGGATACACTGTGCAGTGGGTGTAGTTTGTTGTAAGGTATTGTTTAGTGATTCAATCATCAAGTCAACATCTTAGGGAAACCCCCCTTGGTATTGTAGGGTCAAAAGTGAAGGATGTATTACCCACCTTAACCATTGGTCCTTAGCTACCCAACCTAAAGATAGGTTTGTGGTAATTTTTCTAGGTTTGACACCCTTGACACTTGGAAGATTATCAAACCTTAGGGATTTGGGGCCTACAACCTAGGTCACCAACATATATTCAATTATATCATGAATGTGAATATTTTTGTCCTATTGAAATTCCTTTTGTTGTGGCTACTAGAATTTGTTACCTGATAAGGTTCCTAGACTAGGTTTGCATTAACTTAGCTAAAGTAAAGAGTTGAAATGAAATATTTATTGTCTGCTACTAACTAAAGCGAAATTATAGAAAATTAACATTAGAACAAGAAATAAACCACCATAGAACCTATGCCCAAAGATTTGATTTCTTGGATCTATATTCTTGTGTGACACATGAACATTAGTACATTGTAATCTTATTTGTACAAGTCTCATGAATAAACTCTCCAAAAAGCTTACTTTAGCTTCTATAATTGATTTTGAGTTACACAAAAGTCAAAAAAGAATATATGTAAGTATCTTCTTGGTATGATAAACATAAAGAAAATTTAGTTTTAATCTAAGATTTAAATGAAATGAAAATGATAAGAAAAAAACAAAATAAATTAGAAAACCTTAGTTTCGATGAAATGCTCCCAAGGATAGTATACAATCTAGAGAAGGAGAGATTTTTTAGGTTGCAAAGGAGCTTACCCCAAATGGTCAAGCCCCTACTTTGGATTTTTAGCTTCAATAGGTAGCTAGGTGTAGAAAATGATAAATATCAAATGTGTGTTCCTATACTATGTGTATCTAGGAATCAAAAGAGCATTAACAAATGTAAATAGAGTAAAATAGTGTTGAACCAAGGAAAGGAGATCATAGGTGACAAATATAGCAACAAAAGGATACTACAACAAAAGAAAAGATACAAGGAGAAACTAGAACAAAATAAAAATACAAATCATCTCTTAATCTTGGTGACACCATTGGAGGCAAGAGTGTTGTTGAAATATGCTACTAAAATTAACAAGAGTGCAATAGTAAGTCAAAGTCTTCTCATACACTTCTCAAATATTGGTAGACTACCTAAAATGCTAGTAAAAATGACATAGAATGCTAAGCGAGTCAAAAATTACAAAGTAGAATGAAATAGTTGACATAATATTTCAACATTAGATCAATGGTGAGAGATAAGGGAGATGGGTAGCCTTTTGAATTCACTCCAAAGTAGTTACTATCGACCTAGATAGGTTGCAAGAAAAAATTATCCCAAATGACAATTGAATCACAAAGTGTCATGGGGTACTAGCACGTTGCAAGGATGTTTGTACATGTTGTGCTAGTAACTTGACAATTCCAACTCTAGAAAGGATCAAATAGTAGGAAACACAAGCCTAAGATAGTTGTAACATTATTTTTGAAAAAAGAGTCATAGGAGGCTATGCCTTGGAACCATGCATGAAAAAATACTAAGGCAAGGGCTAAAATGACCTATAAACACACTAGGAGAAATAGACACCAAAGTGAGTCCAAAACATAATACAAAATCACAAGGGATGAAATTTTCATCACTAAAATAAATAATAAAATGTTATCTTTTTTATCTCTAATTCTATATTTAGACACTTTATGGGGAATAATAAACAACATATCCACTACAACTTCAAAATATCCATCATTCCATACCCTAGAATACTAATTTTTATAGCCTCCCACACTTAACCTTGAAATTTTACTTCACTTTTTTCATGATGGGTTGATGATGTATTCTTTATTTACATCTCAGTTGTCATTATAATTTTGAATTCTATATGTTTAATATGGATGTAACATACACATTAACATAATATTTTCATTTCTAGTCCATTTATTAATGTCATAAGCAATTGTAAAACTACATAATAAGTATTAAAAACTTTCTTATTTTTTAAATACATATTTTTTCTTAACTCACTCACACACACAAAGCTAAAAAGTACTAGCCCATGAAACTATCAACTGATAAAAGAAAAATAGCCAAACCAAAAGTATCCCATATGATCATATCTATTATTACTATCATTGAGCTTAAGAATACAACCACCATTGAAAGGCAAGTGCTAGGGAAAGGGCCAAAATCCTTAGCACCGATTTGAACCATTAACATCTAGAAGCCATACATATCACACAAATAGGAATTATATCTACTATGTAATTTGGTGAGGAGGCATACAATCATGACACCCTTGCAAACCATATACCTTGCTACTAGTCTTTATCTAGTATTAAGATCCAAACATTGATAGGGATGAGTCAAATTACATAGGCCTCAAAGAAGCCCCATAAGTATTTTTACATTTATCACATCATGTTTTTCTAGCTAAGACACATCCACTAGACCATCTTGAGTTCATCATCCTCACAACAAACTAAATTATTAAATCTAACTTTAGAAGAGAGGTTAACTCTTAGAACATTGGCAATTTGCTTCAATACTCAATGTAGATGGGCTTGGCCCTGCTTCAACATATGTAAATGATCAATAACACAACTGAAGTATAATTCTAGATGGTGCTCTAGATCAACCATGTCACTATGGAGCAAGTATAAACCAACACCATTGAAAATGATGGTAGTGCAACTTAGCTACTAAGTTGCATAGAACACACTCCTCTAATGACATTTCTAACTCTTGCAAAATGTTCACCATCCTTTCCCTTCATTAAATCCTAAATGTTCAATATCCAGTTGTTAATTTTCTGATCTAGATAGACAACAAAATCACTTATTAACTTTCCTCCCATTTCCCACTTCTTTCTCTAATGCCCTTCCCCATCTCATACTTTTTCCTGGATTTTGTGCTTGCCTCTTTTTCAGCATACAACAACTTCACCGCCAGCAATTCACTGACAGATAATTCACCGCCAGCAATTCACCGCGGGAAAATTCACCGCCATGACAATTCACCACGCAAAAAATTAATTGCATGAATTTTTGGAGGTTAATTTTTCATGGCAGTGAATTGCTGGTAGCGGTGAATTTTCCAGCGGTGAATTATTGACGGTAAATTTTCCATCCGTAAATTACTGACGACGAATTTTTCTAAAACCCTGTTTTTCATCTCAAAAAATATTAACATTCCTCCTATTGCCCACTTCTTTATGCGCTTACCCATCTCATACTTTTCCTCCCTTGGATTTTGTGCTTACCTTTTTTTCATCGAAAAAACGAAGCCAGCCATCATCCCAACAGAAAGAGCAACCCAAATTCCTCACGGACATGTCAAAAACGAACTTTGAGACATACAGACAGAAAGCTAATAATATCACTGCCACCCCCAAGTCCTTTACCAGGTAACTAAACCATCAAACAATGAAGTCCCCAGATTCCTGTATCATTTCCCACCCTTGAAAACTCATATTCATAATATCTAGTGTGTGTGAGGCAGCCCATTATAAACCAATTGGAGATCAATAAGAAATAGACCATAAAAAAGGTGAACATTGAAAAAAATGACCTGCGAAATATAATTTAAATTGTTGAACTTTTAGTGGAAGTTTGTGGGCCACTCAATCTGCAGCGTATTGGTGTTTTTGATTGTAAATTAGAGCCTAAAACTCTTGAAACAGACTGTCAAACTGCAGGCCTACTAATAATCTGAACTAGACCTGGTTGTCTTGGGCTTTAGTTTGGTGTAAAAGTCGTAGGGAAATTTGCTTTTCCTTCTACAACTCTATTTTCGAAGCCAAGTTAGACCCGGGGGATTCCCAAGCAGCACTAAACCTTAGTGAACTAAAATGTTAAAAAATTAAAAGGATTGTTAATCATGAAATCAGTCAGAAATCAGTCATATGAGTTGTAAGGTCCTTGGAAAATTCACCCTCAGCCACTGGAAGGAAAATTATGACCAGCAATTCACCCCCCAAAAATTAATCACATTAACATTTTTTAATATATATTTCTATAAAAATGATAATAAACGCTGTGAAAATTATTCTTTTTAAAAAAAAATTCAAAGTTTTGGAAATAGATATTAACAATCATTTAAATTTTGGGCGTGATCGTAATGAATTGTTGGTTTTGTGATTAACAATCCTTTTAATTTTTTAATGTTTTAGTTCACTAAGATTTAGTGCCCTAACTTAGCTGGTGGTAAATTTTCTTAAGGTGAATTTGTCATGGCGTGAATTTTCCCATGATGAATTGTTGGTGAATTTTCCTAGAGCTTTACAGCTCATATGACTGGTTTCACCATTATCATTTTAATTTTTTCGAATAACTTTATCTGTGATGAATTGTTGGTGAATTTTCCTAGAGCCTTACAACTCATATGACTGGTTTTGCGATTAACACTCCTTTTAATTTTTTAATGTTTAAGTTCACTAAGATTTAGTGCCCTAACTTAGCTGGTGGTAAGTTTTCTTGAGGTGAATTTGTCATGGCCGTGAATTTTTTCGATTAATTTTTTGGACCTGAATTTTCCCGTGATGAATTGTTAGTGAATTTTCCTAGAGCCTTACAGCTCATATGACTGGTTTCAGGATTAACAACCCTTTTAATTTTTTAATATTTTAGTTCACTAAGATTTAGTGCTGCTTGGTAATCCCTCAGGTCTAACTTAGTTGGTGGTAAATTTCTTTGAGGTGAATTTGTCATGGCGGTGAATTTTTCCGCAGTGAATTGCTGAATTGTTGGTGAATTTTCCTAGAGCCTTACAACTCATATGGCTGGTTTTGTGATTAACAATCCTTTTAATTTTTTAATGTTTTAGTTCACTAAGATTTAGTGCTGCTTGAGAATACCTCAGGTCTAACTTAGCTGGTGGTAAATTTCCTTGAGGTGAATTTGTCATGGTGGTGAATTTTACCATGGTGAATTGCTGACAGTGAATTTTCCTAGAGCCTTACAGTTCATATATTAACAATCATTTTAATTTGGGGGTGAATTTTCCCCTGATGAATTGTTGGTGGATTTTCCTAGAGCCTTATAGCTCATATGATTGGTTTTACGATTAACAATCCTTTTAATTTTTTAATGTTTTAGGTCACTAAGATTTAGTACTGCTTGGGAATCCCTCAGGTTTAACTTAACTGGTGGTAAATTTTCTTGAGGTGAATTTGTCATGGCAGTGAATTTTTCAGCGATGAATTGCTGATGGTGAATTTTCTGATGATAAATTACTGACAGTGAATTTACCTGATGCCGTAAACCACGCTGTTTGTATAGTGGCAATAGCTATGTTGAGTGTAAAGGTATGATAATTTGCTCCCCTGCTTCTTTCTATCCTTTCCACCTTATTCTTTGTTCCCCTCAACCTCTATATAATACACCCTCCTTACTTGCATTATATCATCACAATTTCCTGCTCTTCCTTCACAAGCAATTCTTTCTCAGCCCTTCATTCTAGTTTGATCAAACTCTCCAACCCTGTTGTTGGTGAGTTTGGGATGCATCCTCAATCTTTGCACTGTATTGATCGTTTTATAATGGTACAAATAGCATTATGTACAATTAGTACTGAATATGACTCATTTTGTTCTATGTTGAATGCAGGACCAATGGCTCTTGCACAGCTTTTTCTGGTGGGCTTCTTCTCCATAGCCAGATTTGGATTTGCACATGGCTGGACAAGCGCCCATGCCACATTTTATGGGGGTGGGGATGCATCCGGCACAATGGGTAAATACCTAAATTTATTTTGTCCTAACAGAAAAAATTATATGCTTTATCTGTATTCACAGAGAGAAATTGTATTGTATGATACAGGTGGTGCATGTGGCTATGGAAATCTGTACAGCCAAGGATATGGTACACACACAGCAGCTCTAAGCACTGCTCTCTTCAATAATGGCCTTAGCTGTGGATCCTGCTATAGAATTAAGTGCAACGACGATCCACAGTGGTGTCTTCCCAATAAAATAGTGGTGACCGCCACTAACTTCTGCCCTCCAAACAACGCTCTTCCTAAGGATGCAGGGGGGTGGTGCAATCCTCCACTAGAGCATTTTGATCTCTCAGAGCCTGTTTTCCAACAAATCGCAAAGTACAAGGCTGGAATTGTCCCTGTTCTTTACAAAAGGTTTGCTACTAAATTTGTTGTATAAAGTCTGAAGCTCTAAGGTTTAAGAAGAGGTGTTTTAGAAATTAGTAAGATAGCTAATTTGCTAACAATAACCATTCATCCTGATGATGAACCACAAAAAAAGTTTAATTGAAAACGTTGATTACTAAGAAAAAATCTCTTGCAATTTTCTGGGGAAGTTGGTCATCTAAATATTATAGATTGTGGAAGCTTCCTAATATGTTTTTGCAGGGTACCGTGCCACAGAAGAGGAGGGATTCGATTCACCATCAATGGCCACCCATACTTCAACCTGATTCTCCTCACCAACGTTGGAGGGGCAGGGGATGTGCAAGCAGTTTCCATCAAGGGCTCCTATACTGGCTGGCAACCCATGTCTCGCAATTGGGGTCAAAATTGGCAGAGTAACAGCTACTTAAACGGGCAGAGCCTGTCCTTTAAGGTCACCACAAGCGATGGAAAGACTGTTACTTCATACAATATAGCTCCGAGCAGCTGGCAATTTGGTCAGACTTATAGTGGTGCTCAGATGCACTAACTCATGTCTAAAATATGCAGGGTATTGTGTTGTTTGTCTCTAGTTTTTTCACCTTACTAGGCTTGTGGGCTTATTTATAGTGTTTCTCTGCAACCTTCCTGCATTTATCCTGATTGATCATTAGAAATAATGTGCACTGGCACAAGCCATGGAAGACTTCTCAGGCATCAGTCATATTGTATGCAATTGTATTGGGTTTAAGCGCCTGACAGAGGTGGACAACTGGCCCCCGCCCTTCTGCGCTATGATTGCTATCAACTGTATTGCAAGAGCAAAGAATTTCTGTTAGTGTGGGTAATGGTAAAATTTAATATAAATCTTTGACTTTTGTTATGAATGTTCTAGTAATTGTGCTGTTGGGTATAAACCTCGTGTTTGAATGATCAGTTACCTGTTTTATTGCATAAATGATGGTTATGAATTATCCTCAAAAAATTCTACAAACCCTTACACTGATGGCGTCAATTTGAAATTAGGACAAGTCTGCTGTAATTTTGCAAACTTATTTTAGTGGCATAATGTAAAAATCGGGATGCTGAAGTAACTAAAGATGAGCAACGGAAGAAACAAGCATAGCGCGGGAACGAAAACAATCTTTTGTGTTGGACAAGTTTTTGTGGGGAAAAGTGGATGTGGATGATGATGAAGAGATGTTGTCGTGTTGTCTGCAACTGTTCCTTTCGAAAATGACGGTCACGTTGCCAAATGCAAAATGGACGATTGTGGTCTAACAGACACGCGAAAATACAAGGGTAGGGAAGTTGTTGACAAATGCCTGAGAGAGGGATCTTCTCTGCGCAAATCAGTTACTGGTGGCATTTTGCCTGTCAAATCGGTTATTGGTGGCATTTCGCCTGTCAAATCAGCGCAGAAGAACGCGCATCGGCACGATTTTCCTTTTCGATCGATTCATTCTAGCCTATTTTATATTTCATTATCAAATTTCAACGAGTTTCACTTTATTTTTTATATAAATTCAAAATCATATTCTTTAATAAACAAGTGTCAAGTAGTGGCCAGTATTTACCTTTGTAGTATTGTAATTAGAGTACTTACCTTTGTAGTATTGTAATTAGAGGTTTGTAGAGTCGAAATAAAATATATATTAATTTAACTTTTAATTTTTTGTTTTGTTTTGTTTAGTAGTGATGGTTGTTTTTATTTGTTTTGATTATGTAATTAAATATCTTGTTTAATGTTAAATATTTAAAATAAAAATAAAATAATATATATGTTTGTTGTTTGATGTTATTTTTTTTAATAGAATAAAGTACAATAAATTTTAATTTTATAAATTAAACAATGAATGTAGAATACATTTGAATATTTATATATAATTTATCTTATTATATAATATATTATAGTATAATAATTTTATCACTTTTATCATAATTATTTTTCTTTTTAATAATCACTTATATAAGAAACTATTAGTTGGTAAATTAAATAAAAGATAAAAATAAATTTTGTAATATGATCAAAAGATAACAATAACAAAAAATATACTAGTAATATAATTCTAATGTAATTTAGTATAAATATAAATATAAAATAATTTAAATATAATATAATATTACATAAACCATCCTTCTAAAATGTAGATTCATTAAAGCCATTGTTTAACACGAAACACTTAATGACAAAACTTCCTCAGAAAAATGAACAAATTATTGAACAAAAAATTCAACACAACAAAAAGCAAAAAAAGAATACCTAGCGGGTTTTGAACTGGTGCTCATCGATATGGTTTTTAGGAGAAAAAATAGTAATTAATTAGTTAAATTGCTTGGAGTAGCACAAATCTTTTGTGTTTTTGTTTTGTTTTCAAATATAGTAAATATAGTTAGTAAATTTGGTTTATTAAATATAGCAAAATAATAGTTCAGTTTTCTCAAAAATAGGAAAAATAATAGTTTTTTTTCACTTTTCCTAAAAATCCGTCAATAACACAATTTTTTTTATTAATGTGAATAATATGAACAAGAGCTGCAGGGCAGCGAAGTTCCTGCCAAAAAGTTATAGAATAGTTATGTTTTAATATGTTGTGTTTGATAATTTTTAGCAACAATGTTGAAAGAACAAATAAATAATCAATTAATCAATGAAACTGCATCTGAAGGAGGTGATTAAACACATTTTAATTAAACTATATATTGATAAGTAATAAAAGGTGTATAAATAAATTATATGTGTGGTTGCACAGTTCTTGTTAGAAACGTGAATTCCACTACAACATGAAACAAATAGTCTTTTCTTCAACTTAAACTCCTTGCTCCATACCACAAAACAACAAACTAATTAGCGAATAAACAAATTTTAATTATATGAAAATTTTTCAGACAAGGCAAATGTAATCATTGTTCATTTGAAGGAACTTTTTTATGTGAAGCTCAATTTGAACCATTATAGAAAATAGTTCCTCATTGAATGAAGAAAATACTTTCAAGTCTTTTACCAATATTTCTATTGCCCTAGCTCTGGCTGACCTGAAATCACAAGAATATGAAAAAATTAAAAAAATGAATCTTTGAAGTATATTAAGGATATAGCTTTGCACTCACTCCACATTCATACTTTAGTTTATTAACAATGGATTTTTGGTGTAGAATAGTTTTGTATTGAATATTGTCTCCAACACAAACTCTTCTTTACTAGTCAACAGGGGATTTAGGAATACAAGTGGTAGTCAACATGAGATTTAGGAATACAATTGGTAGGCATAAAGGGAGAGACCCACTATTTTCAAATCAAGGTATGGTGATACATAAATAAGCATATGGTTATATTATATATATTTCCATGAGGAGAGATCTGGAAAATGTGATTAAGGAACGAGACTATAGGGTTGGGCTTAAATGTCACACACTAAGCATTGACTTAGTGTGGGCCCTGCTAATTGCAATCTTATTTTCCTATAGGGTTATATTTTCCTCTTTCATTTCTGCTAACTAGGAAATGCACCTTCCATCCATCCATGCATCATGCCATTAACTGTTATCAATGGGTTTGTAGCATTTATCATTTATCAGTTCGCTGTAAAGTACCCATGTTTGTGAGACCTAAAGGAATATAGGGAACTTTATCTAGCCTCCTGAAAAAATAAAATTTAACATGCAATATTTTTAACTTAGGTATATTGTTTTACTTATTCTTTATTAAGCAACTCTATTTTTAATTGTATAATATAATATATTATATAGTTTTATCTTATATTGCATATTATATAATGTGTGCACAATAGTTATATGTGTTAAATTCAAATTAAAATTATTTAATTTAATATATTTTTTTTAGTTAAAATATTTTATAAAATTTATATGCTTTATTCCAATAAAATAAAATTTTAAAAATAATTTTGAATAATTTGATTAGTTGATGATTTTTTTTAATGCATTAAAAATATTATATTATATATTATGAATCCTATGTTGTTATATTACATATAAATATTATAATATACTATTTTAAATATTATATTATATATAATATTGTTATAATATAATATATTATAAATATTATATTGTTATATTAGATATAAATATTATAATATAATAGTTTAAATATATAATATATTAAATTATGTTTGTATTATGTATATTATATATATAAGTATTATTTATTATACTAAAACTATAGTATTATATATAATTATATTAAATTATATTATTTATAATATTATAATATATGATATGATATATTATAAGATAATAATATAATAATATAATATAAATCATAATAAAATATATAAACATTATATAATATAATAATATAATATAAAAATATAATATTATCATAATATTATAAAAAAATATATTTTCATCTTCTTTTATTGAGGATTAAGCTATCATCAACCTTATAAATTTGATGTATTTAATTACTCAATATTATTTGCAAATTATTCATAAGGGATTAAGAACTCCAACACTCCAAAATACTTAGATTAATTTTGATGAAGGATTTGGTGGGGTTTCAAATCTTTGAGGTGGACGGAAAGATGTAACCAATTAAGTAACAATTAAAATTCTTTGTAAAATAATTACATAGACCTTCCAATAGTTTTGAGGATTTGTGGATTGGGGATGCCAAAGAAGGCTTGAATGTATTTCCCATACATTCAAGCTTTATTTCACAAGGATTCTAGGTGAGGTCTCAAGTGTTGAGATTAGGTATTGTACACCTTTATAAAAAAATATATTATAATATTGTAGATTAAATAAAAATTTAGTGTGGTGCATCTAGGAGGTGTGTTTAGCCACATTAGATATTTAAATTAAATAAGATTAAATCATTTGTACAAATAAAATAAAATAACAATACCACTACTTGCCTTTGAGATAATATAAAACAAAAAAATTCTATAAGTTGCAATTAACCATAAAAATTTAAAATTTCAATCCAAAATTTTCCCTCATATCTTTCTTTTACCATAGTACTCTATCTTTTCTATAGGAATACATAGGATGAGACAATTAACAATTATATTGTTAATACTTTGTCTTTTGGTTAAAATTTAGATTTATAACCACATGTTTTTAAATATAAATGTTTATTATTATTTATTTGAGACACTTTGAAATAAATATTAATAATCTTATTAAATAATTTTAAGTACATTAGTTTCACTTTATATTAGTGTGGGTTTAAGGCTTGAATTTTTTCCCCTATATATTATGTCATTTAGTCTTCATATTATTATAAAAATATATTATAAGGTATCAACTTTTAGTGCATTCTTAGAAATTTAATACCTAATAGGATTAAATACTTGGTGGCTATAGATCCACTTGTAATTTTTTAATAATTAAATATAAAATTTTAAAATTTCAATCTAAATTTTAATCTTTTTTTCATAGTACCTTTTTTTTTTATAAGAATACAATTAAAGAAGGATAAAACAACTAACTATTAGATTTTTTCTTTAATGTCTTTGTATACGACAAGGGTGTCCCCACCACCCAACCCAATGTTTTCTATGTTTTCTATGGTTAAAATATATATTGCATTATTTTTATTGGACAATTTTAAGTGCATTGGTTTTACTAACAAGTGGGGTTTGATGGCCTAGATAATTTATCTAGGTGTTGTGTTCAATCATATTATAAAAAAATATTGTAAAATATGAGATGCAAATTAATAAGATTAAATACTTGATGGTTATAGATGAATTTTCAATTTAATAAAGATAATAATAAAAAATAAAATACATTAAGTAATCAAATTACTCAAAATTATTTTTAAAAATTTATTTTATTAAAATAAGTCACAATTTTTATAAAATATAAATATTTACTTTACATAAAAAATACAAACCATATAATTTATTTATAAATACACTTAGTAAAAACCACTTAAACAATTTTAATTACAAGTAATATACTTAGTAAAAATAAATATTTATTTAGATAATTTTAGTTTCAATTTAACACATATAACAGAAAAATATTATATAATATGCAAAATAATATAAAATTATATATTATATTATATTATACAATTAAAAATAGAGTTTCCTAATAAAGAACAAGTAAAACAATATAAGTTAAAAACATTAACTTATATTCTGTGGGACGAGGTAAAGTTCTTGACAGTCCTCCAGGTTTGACAAACACCAACACACTGACAAATGCTATGGACCCATCATATAATGGTTAATGGCATGATGCATTGTAGATGGTCGTGCATTTGGTAGTTAGCATAACGGGAAAAGAAAAACGAGGTTGCAAATAGGAGGGCCCCACACTAAGCATCAAAGCTTAGTGTGTGACATTTAAGCCCAGCCGATTATAGCAACAACTTTAATTAAAAACATATATCTACTAAATACTTCAGCCAAATGGCATCAACACAAATGTAGAGAAAAATAAAAGATAGCAATAATTATAATATTTATAAGGAGAAGTTGTTGATTAAATAAAATAATCTTTTTGAAAAATTCTAAGATTACCATATAAGGAGGATTAACCAATTAATTAAATAACAAGAAGTTTAAAATAGTAATAATTACCATATTTTTTTAGTATAATTTCTTGAAGAAAGAAAATTTGTAGATTTAAAAAAAGGAGTATATTGTTTAAAACTAATAAGTAAAAAATTATGTACAAAGATTTTACAAAAGATCAATTAAGAGAAGAGATAAAGATCAATTTCTCATTAAATTCAATGCAAAGAATACTTCTAAACCTTATTATCCATACACTCAATACCAATTTTATATGTTGTGCCATTACATGCAAAAGGGAACCATACACAGATTTTTCTAAAACTTGTTTCTTAGATTGTCCAACTTTTGTAAGCTCAACTTCCAAAAGAGAATTTACAATAATACCATGTTATATTTCCAAAAAAAAATTAAAAAATTAAAATATATATACACATTCAAATGTGTAATGAAGAGAATTACCATCTTTTCCAAGGAAGTTGCCAACAAAGAGGTCATCAATCAAGCCCTTGCCCCAACAGTTATGTTTAAATTGTTTGCTTCTTGCCCTAATCTATATAAGTAATCTTTCCCTTCGTTGTTTTTAGCGTCCCATGAAGATTGACTCAAATTTTATAAAGTTCAGAGAGAATTCACAGAAGGACATTCAATGAGACCCCATTATCTTATAAGAAAAAGGAAAAAAAATTCCCTTTGGAAGTGGTGCTCCAAAATGCATTTAAAGATTTTAATTTTTTTATCAATTGAAGGAAAATACACCCTGCAAAATAAAAAGAATATTATAATACATTTTATAAACTTTTAAGATATAAATTACAAGACAATTATTAGGAATGAAATAGAAACTACCCAAGAGAGTAATTCTTCCACCTCTTCATAAAATAAGATGAAGAAACTTCTACCCCATTTACATTCCAAAAGGAAAAGAATTCACATAAAACTTGAAATCTTTAGAGTTTCGATGGTCCTATGAATTATCAAGAACTAAGAAAATACTTATGCTTGATATGTGATGTCTCTTATCTTGAATCCCCAGCAATTCAGTGTTCCATTTTTTCTCCCTAAAATCAAACCTCTCATAAAATCATATATAAATTGAGTTGCTATTGGTATTGATATTGATATTGATATGCATGAGGCCCAAGAAAACATTTAACTAATTAAGGCACTCCAAAAACATATAACTAACCCAAATTTATGCAATAAAGCTTATTTTTCTGCTCTTTATTATCTTATATTTTTATGAGAATTATTTTCACATCCAAGATTTAATCTTATACTTTTATGTACAAGCATTCGGCCTTGGCCTAATTAAACGTAAAATATTAAATTATAATGTTTAATCATTGCAACATACCAAACATTTCGGTTGTAAAATTCAAATGTTATATTCATTTCGGTTGTTTTAGTTTATTGTAGATTGTTGTGGTTTTCATAGCCAATAAAATTTTGAATAATTAGTTTTTTATTATAGTTTTGTGGGGAAAAATGTCCTAAAAAAACTATGATAAAAAGTTTATAGTTAGCATTCCTCAAAATCCGCCCTTATCGGTCCAAATTTTTTAGCCATTAAAATTGAAAAGAAATAATTTTCAAAATTTTAAAAGTTAAAAATCGTGCATTTAACTTTAATTTATCTATGGTAAAGATTCTCAAATCTTTGTGATTTATTTATCCTTTTATCAAATCTCTTTCATTTATTTATTGGATCTCTTAATTTTTTATTTTTTGTCTTTGATTGAATTATTTGATCTTTTAATTAACTTATTTTTTAATCTTTGATTTATTTATTTGATTTTTTAATTTATTTTATAATGAATATTTTTTCAAATCTCTTTGTTTTGATTTTTTTGTTTCATGAAATCTCTTTGATTTTATTTATTTTTTCATCAAATCTCTTTGTTTTGATTTTTTTTTACATAAAATTTGTTTGGTATTGATTTTTTTTAGTTCAAATGTCTTTCATTTTAATATTTTTATTTCATCAAATATCCTTCATTTTGTTTAATCATTAAATTGTTTATGTTTCAATAGAATATCTTATATCTATTAAGACAATAAAATAATATAACAGTAAACCATTTCTTGTAATTATAAATAACAATAAAAATCATACACATATTAATTTTATATATTTTTCTTGTATTTCAATTATTTGATACAATATTTGTTTATTCAATAAAACAATAACAATAATAATTAAAAATAAATAAAGTCATACATTAATAATAAAATCAAAATTAACTATTAATAATAGAAGACTAGAAGGTGGAGGAGGGAGAATGAAATTAGGAAGCTTATCTATGCGCTCTTTTTGTTCAATTTCCTTAATTAAACGAAGATAGCTAGACGCTTCAACTGAACAAACAAAATTTCAAAGCTAAATATTTAGCTTATTAATTCAAAAGTTAATATTCACAAGAGGGGACAAAAAGAACAATATCGTAAACAAGGTTCAGAACTCTCAATATTTCCATAAATAATATTATAAAGTAACCATATTAAAAAAAATACTAAGATAGCAAGAATATATATATGTAAGTACAAATTTATTTACTTATTTCCTAATTAAAACCACAGATCTTATCAAGATTAAATGTTTAATTCGAGCGTACATGCTAAAGAGAAATAAACAGATCTACTGGCAAGCTACAAGAGACTAAGCTTATAATGGAGAGTTTAACAATTTTCAGAGATCTATACTACATCAAAGTGCATTGATAACTTTTTCTCACGGTTACCCCCGAATAGACGTTATCAGCCTTAAAGTAATCATAAAATATAAGTTTTAACCATACCGTTTAACATATGGGCTCCATTCAAAATGTAGTACCAGAGTTTTTGCAGGTCATTCCATGACTTGAGACGTAGCTCAGAGGCCTTCCAACCACGCCCTAGTTAATGAAAATAGTGGTTTCAATTTGTTATGATCTTGTAGAGGACAAAAAGAACAATTCAATAATGAATGGTTACAGTTAAGGAAAGAACAAAAATTGCACATTTACAAAATAGGCATAAAAAGAATTAATTTGCATAAAGTATAACTTCTAAACATCAAACTAAATGTTACTGTAAAAGAAGCCCAAAAGAAAATTAAAATAATATAGAGGAAAAGGATTTTCTGATTTATAGGTGCATAGAAGCCAGTCCCTTTACAGTAAGTCTCAAAAGAGTCGAACAAAGGGTTGAAAGAAAGTGCAATACTTATGATGCAAGTTAGGACACAAATTGGAAAATAAGCCAGAACAATCCAATTAGACTGCAGGATTGAAATGAAAAGGTATCATAGTTTCTATTAAGTTCTCAAAGCTTGCTGCTTGTCTAGTCAAAAGTGCTATTTAAGATCTGCAATACCTAGCCATTCAAAAGAAAGTTCTGCAAGCCCAGTAAAATGAAGTTGAAAATAATCATTTTTACCTAATGTTTTTCTAAAAGTTCATGACAGCTAAATTAGCTTTTCCTTACTCAAATGGAGTTAAGAACTAATAAATGAAGTCTAAAAAGGTAGGAGGGCTACAAGAGCATCTAGACAACAAAAAACAAACAATTAGCTACTATAGTAGCCAATACACGTCCAAGACAAAAGCTGCAGCAGAACCCCACCACCTAGGATCCAAAAACTATGCTCCATCACATTTGCAGGACGAGGATGGTAGGAAAGGTGGGTAAATGGTTTGAGGACGACAATGACGCGAGGCCATTTTTGGGGGACAACAGTATGTTAAAGTTTTAAATAGGAAAATGTGAAATAGATAAGTTACAGCAGTGTAAAGTGAAATACATGCGAACTAAGTTATAGAAGTCCATAATAATATTAAGTGAAATACATATGCCATTATGGTATATTATTATTTTTAAATTATAGCATACAAGCCAAGTCAATCTGAATAAAATATAAAGCATCACAGTAAATTTTTGGTCATATACCAAAGAGCTTGCTTCAACACTTGAAAATTGTTATGGTGGTCTAACGATTCTAGCTCAGGCTCGCACAAAAAAATATTTGTTTTGGCTGAAACATGGGATGTGCTATTCACCGTCAGCTTTGAATAATAACTGTCCAAGATGAAATAAAATGAGGCTTCATAACTGTTCCGATTTTTCTAACCATGTTCACTCAGCGTGCGATGCTCTGTGCTTTCCATCTGTGCGATTAGGCTTTCCATCTGCGCCATTAGGATAATGGATCCGTATAAATCGCCCTTATCGGGTAAAACTCTCCTGCCAATTAAATTTAAGAAAATTCATTTTAAAAATATGTTTTCTTATATAATTTGCATCTCTACTTTAACAATAGATAAATATTTGTTAGATTAAACCGTTAAGCCTAATTTTTATTTCTTCAATCTTTGTTTAATGAATTATTAAACATAAATTAATGTTTCACATAGTAGTAAATTTCGTTTCCTCAATCTTTGTTTAATAATTTATTAAACATAAATTAATGTTTCACATGCAGTAAGTAAATTATTTAATTTTGATATGATATGGTTAAGTTTTATAATGTGATAAATTAAGGTAAAATCTTTGTATGCAACATTAAGGTAAATTAAGGTAAATTCAATGTGAAAAAGACAAATTTATAGTACTTGATATGATATGGTAAATTTTGACAAGTAAAAGAAAATATTAAAAAGGTAAATTTATAATGTGAACTCAATAAATTAATTGATAAAATTAAGTAAATTTTAATAAAGCTTATTTAATCTTTTTAATAAATTTACACTTTTTCTTATACAAGAATCAAATTTCATATATAAGAGTTATAAATATTTGTAATTTACTTTAAAAAAATTTGAATCAAATTTCATGTGTTTTTAATAAATTTACAATTTTTCTTATATAAGAATCAAATTTCATATATAAATTTGTAGTTATTTTTTTTAAATTTCTTTAAAATAGTTTGTAAAAGTTTGAAGTATTATTTTGTTATTTTTATTTTAATCACACTTAATAGTTATTTTCTAATCTACATTTGGATTTCTTATAATGTTATGAAGTTACGTATGAAAGTTTGTAAAATTTTAATTGTTAAGTAAATATTTTTCTTATAAGGTTATAAGGTTGTTTGAGAGTTTAATAGTTAGAGGAATAAAAAATTAAAATTAAAAGTAAATATTACTATCATATGATATGTGTATAAAATAAACAAATACAACTACTTTAAATATAATAGTGGCCAAGGCAATAGTTCCAATTTTTCTGACCATGTTCACTCAGCGTGCGATGCTCTGTGCTTTCCATCTGTGCCATTAGGCTTTCCATCTGCGGTAAAACTCTCCTGCCAATTAAATTTAAGAAAATTCATTTTAAAAATATGTTTTATTATATAATTTGCATCTCTACTTTAACAATAGATAAATATTTGTTAGATTAAACCGTTAAGCCTAATTTTTATTTCTTCAATCTTTGTTTAATGAATTATTAAACATAAATTAATGTTTCAAATAGTAGTAAATTTCGTTTCCTCAATCTTTGTTTAATAATTTATTAAACATAAATTAATGTTTCACATGCAGTAAGTAAATTATTTAATTTTGATATGATATGGTTAAGTTTTATAATGTGATAAATTAAGGTAAAATCTTTGTATGCAACATTAAGGTAAATTAAGGTAAATTCAATGTGAAAAAGATAAATTTATAGTACTTGATATGATATGGTAAATTTTGACAAGTAAAAGAAAATATTAAAAAGGTAAATTTATAATGTGAACTCAATAAATTAATTGATAAAATTAAGTAAATTTTAATAAAGCTTATTTAATCTTTTTAATAAATTTACACTTTTTCTTATACAAGAATCAAATTTCATGTGTTTTTAATAAATTTACAATTTTTCTTATATAAGAATCAAATTTCATATATAAATTTGTAGTTATTTTTTTTTAATTTCTTTAAAATAGTTTGTAAAAGTTTGAAGTATTATTTTGTTATTTTTATTTTAATCACACTTAATAGTCATTTTCTAATCTACATTTGGGTTTCTTATGTTATGAAGTTACGTATGAAAGTTTGTAAAATTTTAATTGTTAAGTAAATATTTTTCTTATAAGGTTATAAGGTTGTTTGAGAGTTGAATAGTTAGAGGAATAAAAAATTAAAATTAAAAGTAAATATTACTATGATATGATATGTGTATAAAATAAACAAATACGACTACTTTAAATATAATAGTGGCCAAGGCAATAGTTCCAATTTTTCTGACCATGTTCACTCAGCGTGCGATGCTCTATTAGGCTTTCCATCTGCGCCATTAGGATAATGGATCCGTATAAATCGCCCTTATCGGGTAAAACTCTCCTGCCAATTAAATTTAAGAAAATTCATTTTAAAAATATGTTTTCTTATATAATTTGCATCTCTACTTTAACAATAGATAAATATTTGTTAGATTAAAAAAATAATGAATTTTGATTTGTTGAATAGTTGTTTTTTAATAACTAGTTAACAAAGAGCCGTGCCAATAGTTCCTTGGGCAGGAACTAATAAAAATAAATGTAAGTTTTGTTAATTATAGTTTTTTAGTATTGTTAATTAGGATATAATCCTAATCCTAATTCACACCCTAACTCTAATCCTAATCCTAACCCTAACCTTAACAATAAATTCTAAACCATTGTCCTAATCGTAGACCTATCTTTAACCCTAACTATGGTCGTAATACTATCCATAACTATGGTCATAATTCTAACCCTGATAATAAAGAATTGTAGAGTGGCATTACAAAAAAAATTGGAAATAAGATTTGAAATAAAGATATTATATGAATAAAATTTTGGAACATTATATCTATTAATCATATTTTAGTGATTTTTATTAGTAATATTTTATTTTTCATTTATTTTATTTTTAAATAGTTCTAATTTTAATATTTACCTTATTCTTAATTCTATACTAATTCTAATTATAAAAAGATTATAATAATTAATAATAATAGGATTAGAACTAGAATTTAATTAATAATTATAATAATGTTTAGTTATTTTATTTTATTTTTTATTTGTATTTCTCTATGTTTTGAAGTTAATAAAATTTGGAAAATAAAAATAGTGGCAATATCAAATAGTTTAAGATTTAATTTAAATTTTTATTTTAATTATGTAAAATAAAATCTTAGAAGATAATCTTTATACGGTAATTTAAGGATGTGCTTTAATTTAAGTTTTTCATAATCCAATTTTATTTTGTATTTATTTAAATATGGAAAATTGAATTATTAATGAGATTCAATTAAATATTAAATGGAGATTTTGAAAATTTTAAAAAAATGAATATAAGGAGTTGATTGATAATTGACTTTGTGAATTTCTCTAAATTATTTTTATATGTCATCAAGAATTGAACATTACTGATCAATTTGCAAGTGCAAGTGTGTGTAGTTGCAGGGTAACAGGTTGAAGGATGAGAACACGGTTGAAGTAGGAATGTTTAGTAGGATGGAATGGTAAGCCAGTTGGAATCTGGGTGCACACACCACAAAAGGCATGATGACTTGCATTTGAATCAAATTTCATATATGAGAGAACATAATCTTGAACTATTTTAGTGTTTGAAAATATATGGCTCGTATATATGGGTAAGTGCACCAAGATGGTTCCCAAAAAAGGGGCTTAAGTGGCCACTTTTTTCCTGAAATAAGGAAATACTGACCTTGGACGTGAAATTGAGGATAGCTACACTCAAAATTTTTAGATGGAACAAAAACAAGGACTGCAGTGCTCTGAGTCTACTTCCTAAAATACTAATTTATTTTGAAAATGGTTGAGATTAAGGGGTTCAAAAGAGGGATGCACACAAATTGCTGTTGTTTTTGTCAGAAAAACATAACATACCGACTCTTGTGTGACCCGAGCATGGCGAACTTTTTTGTAGTATTTTTAAAATCGCTTCGGTCAAAAGTTAGATAACAGTATGTAGTAGGGACATGATTTTTTCTAATAATTTTTTAATGAATATTTGATTTTTTATTAATTTTCTAAGTGGGCACTTCCTAAAAAGCAGAATTTTTGCCGTGCTCCCCCTAAATTTTTTTGAAACTAATAGATTTTTTTAATTTTTTT
>VDFB02347633.1:0-21106 GCA_007258455.2 Sequoia sempervirens | reverse complement strand
TATTGGTTAAATCTTGAATTTTTCATTGGTCTTCTTTTCAATAATGATTTTTTTTTCTTGTTGGATTGTTTAACCCATAGGTGGGTCATAGTGAGTGTCATGATAGTGAAGATTAGAACCTTTCTCTTATGCTTTGTGTTCAAATTACATTAATTGCAAAGCCTTGATGATTGGTTCAAATGAATTTTTGGTTGAAGCATTTGTTATCCTTCTAGAGTTGCATGTATTATGTTGATGCATAGACTTGGTGAAAATATTGATTGGATATGCAATGACTATGAATTAAAGTGATTTATATTAGATGCCATTTTAATGCTTGAAATTTAAACTAGATGCTTAGCAATGAAATATAAATAGTTATCTTGTTATTACTATGAGCTAAATTTCTATATTCTTCGATTTTGGTTTGTGGGCTAATACTATTGATGAGAAATTAAGTGCAAGTTTGTGGAAGTACATGTAAAATACAAGAACATGGTCAAGGTAGGGGTGCTTAACCAATTTTCATTAGTGAGTATGATGGAACCTTGCACACATCACATGGGTTCACATGTTTCACATTTTGCATATAGTTGGCCAAGTGTATTTTGTGAGTGCATGATTTTTTTTTGTTTTGATGTTACAATTGACTAATGATTATACTTTAAGGTTACTCTATTTTGAAAAGATAAATAAATAGGGAAGCCATTTTCTTTGCATATTGTGATACTCTAATTATGTTTACTTGATATCTCAGGATGATGTCTCTTCCTATGGGAAAGTGTTATGTACCTAGGGATATGATATTATAATTTATTTATGTGGATGGCTATGCCAACATGTGGCACACATCCCTCAAGTTAGCTATATTAAGTCACGTGAATAGCTTATAATTATTTATATCATGACTTGAGTAGGCCTTCAATTAGGATTACCCTTCCATTATATTATTAGGACTTGAGGTATATATAAAGAAGGTTATTATCATTGTAAGATGTGTGAAGTATGATATTGTATTTGGGATCTCACAAAGATATAGTGTGGAGTGGCTTCTTCTGTAAGGAGTATTGTATGGTGTTACCCTACCTTAAGGGTTTACCCTATTTTGGCATATATTGGATATTAGGGCATATTGGCACACAAACATCTCTTTTGTTTTGTGATATCTATCTTTTGTAATATATTATTTCCATTATTATATGTGTGGATCTTATCAAGTGGTATCAAAGCATGATCTTGGCACCATTGCAACAAGGCAATTTTCTCAATATTGGAAATGATTTTGGGAAGAGAATGTTAGAAGATTAATCTTTACTTGGTAAAGGTTATTCTTTAATTGTAATTATTTATTAACTTGTAGGAACATTCCAAAGGAATCCCTACAAGTCTTTTGTATTTTTTGTCATCTCACACATGTGTGAGGATGGCTTATTTTTAATTCATTTATTAAGGAATATTTGTAACCACCTCCTTAAGAGGTGACACTTTGTACACACATAGATGAATGGTGGCATTCATTGAGTTGGGAGTTACATTCTAACTCCTTCTCACCTCTACTTATTGAGGTGCCTCTCCTCTCATTCTTTAAGACTCATGCAAGCAAGCTAAGGCTGGAACTCTCTCTCTCTCTTTGTATTATTCTTTAGGCATTTTTCCTCCATTCATAATATTGGAGTTTTTTCTTGTTTTTTCCCCTTAACAAATTCTTGTGTCTCTCTTGCTTTGGTGGTGCTTGGTTTGGCTACTTCAATTTATTTGGTAATCTCTTTCCTTCAAACAATTGCTCTTTATTAGTACCTTCCATTGCTCTTTTCTATTTCCTTTCATGGTATCAGAGCTTGGTATTACTAATATCTTGTGAGCTATATTGTTGAAGGTTTACCATATTTTTCAACACACCATTGGAGACATTCTCAAAGAGGAGAAGAAGATCTAGTGCCTAATCTTGGTTGTTTTTTGTCTTCTAACCCTTGTGTAGGTTTTTTTATCTAAAGTTTTAAAGTATTTTAGTTTGCATGCATACTTAAGTTTACGCAGTTTTTTTCTTTTAAACCATCAAATAAAGGGTTATAGTTCAAGTTTTAAAAGAAAAACCCATTTTTGCATGTTCAAATTCTTGTAAAAAATCAAATTTTTTTTTAGAAATTCTTTTCTAACCTACTTTTATTGTGCAGGAATTTCAATTTTCTAATTTCATACTTCAAATAATTTGTTTGCATTTAGTGCAAAAACCCAACAAGGGTTTATCTTATTTTTCAACTTTCAATTTAAAGTTTATTTATTTCCACAGTTTATACAAATCTTAATATTAGATCTGTATAAAAATTGATTATAATTTGTATGCATGTTTATTTTTCGCAAAATTTTAGAAACCCTCAAATAAAAGGTTATATTTCTTTTTTTTTAAGATCTGTAACTTTTTTTACAATATGAGGTTAAATCTGTAAATAAAATCACTATATTTTACATTTTAGAAAAAGGGTAATCTGCTTTTTTACATATCTGTAAAAATTCTCCATATTTACATGTTCAATTTTTTTAAAAAAATCAATTTCAATATCCCTATTTTTTCTATTTTACTATTAACCTCAATCTTTCTTGAATAATAAAATATCAAAAAAATATTTAAAAATAATAAATAATATTCAAGGTTTCAGCCATTGCAATTTTTTAAAGAAAGAAAAATAAATTTTCTTTTTAATCCAAATCTTGTTTACTAAATTTTGAAGGCTCTGTCTCATACAAATCTTGCTTTTGCAACTTTTGGCACCGCTGTTCATAGCTCCTTCCTTCATCCAGAACACAGCCATATCGTTCTCACACCAGACCTGCACTCATGCAAAATAAAATCTTTATCTTCTTTTAATTTTTTAAAATCAAACCCTCAAAGTATTTCCCACCTGTTGCTCTTTAATCTCCTTTCAAAAAGATTTTTTTTTAAAATCTTCCCACCCATTCTCTTGGCTGGACATTTTCCCTTTTTAATGTGCTTTTGAAGTTTTTTTTTGAAAAAAAAGGCATACTAGTTTTAATAAAAGTTTTTATTATGCAAAAGGATTGTACCATAAAAAGTGAAAATAAAAAGTTTTTTTTTTCATTATTTTTCAAAAAGAGATTTGCATATCTTAAGCTTTTAAAAAGATAAAAGATTTTTTTTTTAAAAGCACTCTTTTCCTCTTTTAATCGATTAAGTAGGTTTCTCAAAAAAAATTAATAAAGTCTTTTTTTTAATACTATGTTTTTTATTACAACTTTTAAAGTTTTAAATTAATTTTCTCTAAAGTTTATCATATTAAATCTATTAATATTTATTATTTTTTAAAATAATATATTAGTTTATTTTAACATTTGAAATTTAATTAATTATTTTTTTTTCTAAAAAAGTTGTTTTTAATATTTTAGTTTAAAGGGGCTTATTTATTTTTAGACAATTTTTTTTTAAGATTTAATTGAATCAAGAGGGATTTTTTTTTAAGCAAATATTTACAATAGTTTTTTTTTTCATAAAGTAATTTTTTTATTGCAATCATGTCAACTTTAATTCCTAAGATTAAATTAACTAGTTCTAACTATCATTCTTGGAAAACTCACATTTCTTTCATTTTTCGATTTAAACATCTTTTGGATGTTGCAACGGATCCTAAATCTAAACCAGGTTTGTCTGCATCCAAAGATGAAATTGAAAAATGGAATCTTAAAAATGAGGAAGCCCTTGGCCTCATAGGTATCTCCATGTCACCCGAACTTTATGTTCACATTGGGACATGTACAACTACCTATGAAGCATGGGACAAACTCAAAACAATTTATGATAGTACAAATGAATCAAGAAAAATTTAAATTCAAGATCAACTTGAAGATTTGAGGTATTATGATTTTAAATCTATGGATGATTTTTTATTGAAATTTGATGCTTTAAATAGTCAACTGGATGGTTTAGGAGTTAAATTAGATAATCTTAGATTAATTCATCTTATTCTTAAAAAGTGTCTTCCTAGATAATTTCAACAATTCATTACTAATATTCATACTCAATTAGCTATTCCTTCTTTAGCTACTCAATTAACTTATGATATTTTTCGTGATTTATTAAGACAAGAAGAGGCTAAGTTAATTCAGTTTGGTACTCTTAAGTCTAATGAACATGCTTTCTTGTCTAAGCATAAGCAAAATTTTAAACCTCATTCTAAACAACAACATTATAATTTCAAACCTCATTATAATAATGGCAATGATCCTAGAGAGTTTAACTCTTCTAAGAGACCACATTGCACTTATTGTAATAAGGATGGTCATTGGAAAAATACTTGTTTTAAAAAGAAAATTGAGAAAAAGCCTATGAATCAAAATAATCAACAATTTCATAACAATGGTGATCAATCTAGACGTGCTTTTACATGTAGTTTGAATGTTTCTAAACCTTTTTGAATGGGTTATTGATTTAGGTGCATCTCATCATGTTGCTTCACATAATTTTTTTTAAATAACTTCACAAGTACTTTATTATTGGACTTGATCAACCCAATAATAGTGTACTTGTTTTACTCAATTATATTTGGAATATGAAAAGGGGATATTCATGTAGTCATGAATGCATGAATATCATCTTAAATGACTTATTTATACTTAATAATACTTCACTTCATAATATGCAATTCTCATTATTCCATCATAATTTTTATTTATTTTTAATATTAATTTTCATAACTTAAGGTGGCTTGATTTGTGGCTTTTCATCTATTACAATATTTAAAACAAATCTAGTGTTTCCTTCTCAACTACAATTATGTTGTTTTGAAAAAGGGAATTTGATATTTTATTGTGTCTCATTAATCTGATATTGTGCATTATTGGTCAATTTGTCTTTTTGATGGATTTATTTCATCTATATATTTTTTGAAAATTAAAAGCTCATTGGAGTATTTGCCTTCTTGATGGATTTATTCCATCTATATATGTTTTGCAAGTTAATCACTTTATCAAGTCTCAATGGAGCCTTTACATATATTTTTTGTGCTAGTCACATTTGCAAGTAATGTTGCATAGGGAGCCCTATCTATAATGAATCATATATTTTATCAAGTCTCATTGGAGTTTTTTTTTGGGACCCATGGAAAATATTTCCATCCACTTTGATGGTATGCACTTACTTATTTTTTTTATGAACTTAGATCTATTTTCTAAATTGATGGGGATCAAGTTCTTGAAACCTTTATGTTTCATTATTTTATTGAAGGCAATATGGTTTTTTTTTAAAACCATCTTTAGGACTAATTTTCAAAGTCCTTTATTATTAATCTTGACACAATTTCCCTTTACATTACAACAAATGATGTAGTGAGAGGAAACCTAGAACTATTATTGCTATGTCTAGATATATTGACATTTTATAATTTGGGCTATGCTTTCTTTCTATCTCATGGTTTCATTAGAAGTAAAAATGGTCCAAATTTATATATTAAACATAGTGAAAATGATATTGTGATTATTATTTTAATGATTTAATTATCACTTCTAGTTCTAACTTTTTGATTAGTGATGTTAAGTCTCAACTCAATCAACAATTTCAAATGAGTGATTTGGGCCTATTACATTATTTTGGGTATGCAAATTTGGCAAACACCTAAAGTGTTGGATTGGTTTCTAGCTTTATGTCTAAACCACAACAAACTCATTTTAAAGTTGCAAAAAGAATTTTAAGATATGTTAAAGGCACTCTTAATCTTGGTCTCTTTTATGATGCAAATTATGATTTTTCTTTAAAAGGTTATACTGATTTAGATTTAGAAGGTGATCCCAATAATGGGAGATCCACTTGTGGTTATTGTTTCTTTGTTGGATCAGGTGCAATCTCATGGAATAGTAAGAAACAACAATCTACTTCTCTTTGTTCTACAGAAGCTGAATATAAAGGTTGTACAAATGCATCTAAAGAGGCATTATGGTTAAGAAGATTACTTGAAGACTTGGGTCTACCTAAAAAGGATCCTACTCCTTTGTATTGTGATAATCAAAGTGCTATTGCTTTGGAAAAGAATCCAATTTTTCATGCAAGGACCAAGCACATTGCTCTTCAACATCACTTCATTTGAGAGCAAATTGAAGACAAGCAAATTTCTCTTTTGTATTGTAAAAGTGAAGATCAAGTTGCAGATATTCTCACCAAAGCTCTTTGTAAAGATGAATTTCTCTTTCATTTTAAAAATCTTGGTTTACAACCCATTGAAGGGTTTGATGTAACCTCCCCAAGTAAAGCTTAAGGGGGGATGTTAGAAGATTAATCTTTACTTGGTAAAGGTTATTCTTTAATTGTAATTATTTATTAACTTGTAGGAATATCCAAAGGAATCCCTACAAGTCTTTTGTCTTTTTTATCATCTCACACATTTTTGAGGATGGCTTATTTTTAATTCCTTTATTAAGGAATATTTGTAACCACCTCCTTAAGAGGTGACACTTTGCACACAAATAGATGAATGGCGGCATTCATTCAGTTGGGAGTTACATTCTAACTCCTTCTCACCTCTACTTATTGAGGTGCCTCTCCTCTCATTCTTTAAGACTCATGCAAGCAAGCTAAGGCTGGAACTCTCTCTCTCTCTCTCTTTGTATTATTCTTTAGGCATTTTACCTCCATTCATAATATTGGGGTTTTTTCTTGTTTTTTCCCCTTAACAAATTCTTGTGACTCTCTTGCTTTGGTGGTGCTTGGTTTGGCTACTTCAATTTATTTGGTAATCTCTTTCTTTCAAACAATTGCTCTTTATTAGTACTTTCCATTGCTCTTTTCTATTTCCTTTCAGAGAATATCTTTCATATTTTGGAAAAGAAAATTTTTATTTTTAAAGGGTTTTTTAATACCATACTAAAGAAGATACAATTCATATTTGAGAGCAATTGGAGAAGAATTGAGTGAATCATTTTAGAATTGGGGCTTTTGCACATTTTTTTGGAAGTTGTATATATCTCAATTAATTTTGTATTAAAGCCAAACTTTTAGTGGGTTTTTGAATAAATAATGGAGGCTTAGCCTATAGTTCAAAAATTTGGGTTTTATTATCAACAGTTTGCAAGTTATTGTAATTTTATTATTTTTCATAAATTTTCCTTCTAGGTTGCAAATCAAGGTATTTTTTGAATTGTTTACATTTTTGGAAAGGCTATCAAAATTCATTGGAGGTGTCTTAATTATATTTTTAAGTTTGAGGCCGACTTCATCATATTTTGGTTAGATCAATGTTGGGTCAATTGGATTTGATAGAAGGGTTATCTATTACAAGATTTTTTCCCTTAAATCCTAGTTTCAATGAATGTTCCTAATTTTGATGGAAGTGGAGATGCATTGGAGTGGTGGATAAAATACAAAATATCCTATGGTAAAAATACTTTATGGAAAATGATTTTTTGTTTTTATTAAGAGGTGAACCTTTCACACGGTATTTATCATTAGATAAGGATATTTCTTCCTTGGATGAACTAGAGCAAGCTTTCTTAGATAGATGGGCTCAAAGAGAAGAAGATGATGAAGATGATGAAGAAAAGAAAGAAGAATAGCAGGAATAAAATAAAGAAGAGGAATAATATGATCAAGAAAATAAAGAAGAGGTAGAGGAGGAGGAAGAAGAGGAAGAAAATAAAGAAGAGGAAGAAAATGAAGAAGAATAGGAGGAAGAAAATGATGAAGGTGAGGATGAAGAAGAAAGAGAAGATGGAGAAAATTTAAAAGAACAAGGAGATGATACAAGTACATGCACTTTAGCTCCAAGGAAGGAAGATTCAATCCTTCAATTTCATGGGTGCATTCGAAAGGAAAAGGTTATTGTCTCTATAAATCCTAGTAGCAAGTATAACTTCATCAACATGGAAGTAGCTAAGAAGCTACATGCACAAGGAAAGAACATCAAGGATAGTCACATATTAGGTAAGGATATTCAAATTTTTGAAGATTTAAAGCTCTCTATTGATAAGTATGTTTTACATTCAAAATTTCATGCTTTGGATATGGATAGGTTGGATATTTTTCTTGGTTATCCTTTGTTAGAATTTTTAGGAACAATAAATATCAATGTGCAAAAGAAGTTAATGAAGTTTTGGTATGGAAGGAAAAAAATACATTACAAGATATTACACATAAATAAGTCCAAAGCAAAGTCAAGGAAGAGAAAATTTATGAATCTTGTGAAGATTGGTACAATGAACTAGAGGAAAAGCAAGCAGATCGAGATGTTGAAGAAAAGGATGAGACAAATAATTCTACTAAGGAATCACAAAAAGAAGAGGTAGGAAATGGTGAATAATCAAAGAAGGTTCCAAAGATAGAAAAGGGTGCAATATATAGGCATCCACATCATTGTGAGAGGAAAGAATCATGGAGGAAACCTTCATGGATACATGATAGTATACAAAATCGACAAAGAAATCACTATGAACCTAAATGAAATCAAAAGGGTATAATAGAATATGGATCAAGGATAGGGTCTAAGAATGAAGTAAAAGGAACAAGAATCAACTATGGATGGTTAGATGATTGGTCATGGCATCATATTGCTAATAACTTGTGACATTCATACTCATGTTTCGAGGACAAAAGATCTCATGGAGGGATGGCCTGTTATGTACCTAGAGATATGATACTATAATGTGTTTATATGGATGGAGATGCTGACATGTGGCACACATCCCTTAAGTTAGTTATATTAAGTCATGTGAATATCTTGTAATTATGTATATCATGAGTTGAGTAGGCCTTCAATTAGGATTACCCTTCCATTATATTATGAGGAGGAGGTATATATAAAGGAGGTTATTATCATTCTAAGATGTGTGAAGTATGACATTGTATTTGGGATCTCTTGGAGATATAGCATGGAGTGGCTTCTTCCATAAGGAGTATTGCATGGTGTTACCCTACCTTTTGGTTTACTCTATTTTGGCATATTTTGGATATTAGGGAATATTGGCCCACAAACATCTCTTGTGTTGTGTGATATCTATCTTTTGCAATATATTATTTCCATTATTATATGTGTGGATCTTATCAAAAAGGATGTCACATCTCATTTCCTTGCTCAATTTAAATATGTTTTGTTTGACCAAATTTCCTCCTACACATTGTATATTATGTTATTTGATTTTAAAAGTAATTTTATTTAAAAAATAAATAAATAGATCATACTTTTTCTTTTAAGCTTTGATAACTTGTATTTTATATATATAAGAGATCTAATAATATAAAAAATGTTTGAATGGTTAATAAGATTAAATAAATCGATAAACAAATTTTATTTAGTAGAACGAATAATATGAATGAAATTTAAATAAAATAAATTGAACTAAAAATTAAATAAGGATAAGTGGAAATTAATTCGCATGTAACGTTATTTTTATAAAATAAGGATATAACTATTGCATGAATGAAAAAAGTTGGAGAGAAGGGCGGAGAAAAAGGCAGAAAAGAAGAAAGGAAGTGGAAGAAAGGCAGTTTTGGAAGGCACTACTTGTGAAATCATGGGCAGCAGAAAAAGGATAGACAGGAACTCATGGGGGAAAAACAAAGAGGCGAAAGACAGAGGAAAAGTTTCCACCAGTTGCACAAAGATTCCAGGTAATCATATTTCTATCTGTTAGCCGTTTAAATCAAGCATTCGGGATTGAACTTTGATAAGAAGAAGAGATTAAATTGCAATTTTATCTATTAGAATCAAATCTGAAATTTAGCAGGAACTCTATCTTAAAGTGCAACCCCATCCGTATTGGAATGGAAGGGAGAGAAAACAGATAAACAAGAACACAAATATTTTATATTGAACCGAAAATACAGTTTAACAGAGCTTCGGGTCTTTCTTACACACGCCATTATATCATTTGTTACAACTTAAACAAGACACAGATTTAGCTTCAGCTCACCATCATACATCGATTACATTCTTTCTGCTCTATTATAGATTGAGCTTCAAACCAACACCATTGCAACTTACTGTTACCATCTGAGCTGCTGCTCATTCAAACAACTACCATTTCATTCTTCAGACATATTGAGCTTGAACTCTCTCATTCAGACTGACACCATTCCATACTCCTTGACATGGACATTTACAGAGACCTACTGAGCTGCTGCTCATCGACACATATTCCATTACATCATGACTGTTGCTGGAGCTTCTGCTCCTTTACAAGACAGCATTACATACTTCTGTTAAACAGCTTCTTACAATTCCTCACAGCTCTGCGGAGCTGGACTCTTGAGAGTCAATACCAAAACTCTTCATACAAATCACCATACTCCTTGCAGCTCTTCAGAGCTGGACTCTTTTGACAGAGTGCATACGAATACAGACATCAACCAATATATAGAGTTAAGCATATACGGAGGACAGAGGACTGAACATAAAATAATCTGTTACATACCACCCAGAAAACGTGTGAAAGCTTCAATGAGTTAATATGAATCATTTCAAAGTCTTTTCAAATCTTTACCACATTCTGTCTTCCATATATGACTTTAATGTTGAGATAGATTGAGATCCAATGCTGATACAGAGACTGACATGGAGAGGACAGGAAAAATGGGAGTAGTTGAGATTATATTTCCAAAAATACGCGGACTCTTTTAGGTGCTAAGACAATCCTGTATGCATGGGAAGTTTACAGTTTTGTTGTGTCTAATTTGTGGTCTACCCAAATATTTGGATTCCCGTAATGCCTGTGGAAGACACTTGAGTCCAAGTGAAGCCACCATTAGGGCTTACGCTATAATGAGAGATATTTATGTTGGTTTTGTGACAGTATGCACTAGTATTTGCCTCCCTATATGAGGTTGAAACGTCTGTGAAATAATATCCTAAACTCCTATGTATGTGTGTTATGGGGGAGGGCTTATGGTTGTATCGAACTCTTGGGCTAGTTCATAACCTACTCTATATTCTCGACATGGTCATTGATCATGTGTCGACCTCGTCCTTTCCTTTATAGCTTAGCGTAAGTCTTCGAGTTTATTGGAATTGGTTTTGAGTTTTATTGTGGGTGAATGCAATGTTCGTTAGCGTTCCAAAGTAGATTAGAGCTTTTGTTGAAATTTAAAACCTAAATGATTATAGCTTAATGTCTATCAGACTGTTGGGATGGCTCGACCTCCAATCCCAAATGTGGGCAAGGCCCAATAACCATGCGATGCCCAGTGAATGAAGTTTTTCAATTTATCCTTTTCGACTATAACTTGCAACGTTACCTTTCTGCCAGGCCACTTTTCTTCGAGTCTTTTTCACAAACAGCCATATTTTGCATGCGTGACATTTAAAGTCATTCACGACTACAACATCTTTTCGCTTCTAAACTTTTAAAACACAATGCATATCCTATACTTGATGTGTTAGAAGGATCCACCATTCTTTGAGGCAGTATAGAGTAAAGTCTGCAAGATACCACAGTCTGTATGGAATCTTTAGTTCTCTGATCTAGTTCTCTTATTCTATTAAATGCTTTCAATCTCTTATCCACTCTGAACGCTTTTGAATAAGAAGTTATATGCTGTCGTCATGTGGTATCATCCAAAGTTTAATTGAGGCGTCGTTATTATGTATAATACGACTAATCCTTGATGCCAGTCGACCATAAATATGAATTAATAGCAAGTTGTGTGTAGCATCTGTTAGTCAGTAATAACGTTTTTTTTTATATTTTTTTCATAATACTTGAATGCCAGTATGGTTGACCAGGCTGAAGATCTTCTTTCGTTCAAACATTTGTAATCTGAATGGCTCAAATATTTCATTTAATGTCTTGATGTATGGGAAATATGCCAGGGTGATCATAATTTTAAAACAACGTCAATTCATACAAAGTTTCAAGATGATCGCAACATTTGTCTTGACGCCTTAAGTTTTTGGAAAGCTCAACCTCCCCTAAAATATTCTCTAATAATTTCTCCTCTTTTGATAATTACTCTTGTTCAGTTTTTAAATTTAGTATTAAAATCATTTAAAGAAAACCATGGCTGAGATACAAAGTCTATCAAATTTTGCAAACGAGTGATTAAATTGTCTATCATAATAGGAAATAATGGTGTTAGTTGTAAGAGTTATTATCAAAGAATATTGATATTTTAATATTTCTTTTTATATGCTTTTCATAAAGGAAACTAATGTTAAACCTTTCCTTATACTGTATGATCGATTCGTTAAGATGTTAGTATGTGCATTATAAATCTGAAGTTTTGCAGATCATTTCAATTAAATTAGTAGGAAAGCAGATGTTACTAAATTTCCATCTACAATAAATCATGGGATTAACATGCATTTAGCATTTTCATAATACATATAAGTTTGTTGTAAACTTAGTAACTAACACTAAACCATTGATCATGTTAGCCAAAATTCAGGAAGTGATAGAGATATTTCAGTTATCATTAACATCGAAAATAAAAAGAAATAAGATTAAGGAAAAGGGGACAATGCATGAGGATATATATATATATATATATATATTACATGAGTAGTGAAAATATGGAAAAGATGTGCATAACCAAAACATGGTAGAAAAGATTAATTTTAAATTATTTGTATCAAGAATTATGAGAGTTATGTAAAAATATTTAGCCAAGGAAAGATTATCTTCTCCATAATTGTGAAATTTTAATGGAAAAGGAGTCATTTTCATGTTTATTGTGGGCATGATTACATTATAGGAACCTTTGTCGCTAATCCAGTCTATAGGTGGTAACATATCTAGCATGATTTATTACTTCATTCATTAAGCTATTCATTTTACATAAAATGGATGCTTTGAGTTTGCATCATAGTGAAGTTTAAATTTTTTCATGTTATGTGTTGAAATTATATTTAAACTTGACCCCACCCCTAGGGTTCCTAAGTATTTTAAACTATTTTCTCATGGTTAAACTATAAGAGAGTCAAATTAGATAAATATTGCAAAAGAGGGAAGTAATGTTACATTTTCATAGTTGTTGCAAGTACTACAATTATTGTATGTAGTAGGAAAATGTCTTTGAAAGTTTCATTGCATGACAAAAAGTTCATAATGCTTATCCAAAAGAATTGCATGTTGGCTTTGTGCATTTATATTTTAAAGCTTGCAAGATTTAAATGGAGGAAAGATATTAATTTAATCAAAGATCAAAGGGTGTTTTCTCACTACATGATATGAAACTATATTCTTTGTGTCCTCTTGTTGTGATCATTATGTCTGGTATTGTCTTCTATGAGTATTCTCTGACTATGATTTTTATGTGAATTACTATGTTCTTGTGTCTTTATTGAAAGTTTACCTTCTAAGATGGGTGTCAAATATGGGTATTAGGGAGCATAAATTTATTTTTCAATTTCTACTATTATTTTGTTGTATATAGATATATGCTTTTCCAAATGATTGTTGACCATTGAAATAGACGGGTACTTTATTTATATTACCGCATTCAAACCTTGGAATTATTGAAAATTTCTGCCATTATTCTTAAGATAATTGAGTTTGAGTGATTAGAAATTCCTATCCACTAGCAATGGAGCTGAACATTATAATGAAAGACAAGGCTGATTTGGGAAGATAAAATAATCTTTCTTATCGGATTCTGTGGGGAACAAAATGCCATTGTCAACATGGATGAATTGAATATGAGATTTCATTAACTGATGGTACGTAAAATAATCTTTCTTTATCAGATTCTATGGGGAAGAAAATGCCATTGTCACATTGTTTAGTTGAAAATGAGTTTTCATTTACCAATGGGACCCTAGCCAGCGTAGAAATAAAGGCTTACAAAGAAATAAAACTAGATTGTGAGGTGTGTACAAGTTAAGGATAATTGGCATTGAATCTATGAATACGGCGCAATCGACAGTTTTAGTGTAATACAATTTGCCTTTACAACTGATCGAATTAGAACATTATTTGAAAACTATGTACGCCAAGCTTAGCCTTTCGGTGCGTTGGTTGCTCGAATTTAATCCCCAGTTTCTCGAGGTTACGTGTTTAGACAAGTCTCATGCTGTAAAGCAATTGCAACTAGCGAAACAATTATAAAATATTTAGTTGAGGAACGATTCCCTGGACATAGTTTTTGTCGATTGATATGATGTTTTTATCGGGTTTGGACTGTATAATTTCGACTTATTTTTATTGTTTTATATCATATTTCGGTGATAGTTGTAGACATGAAATTTGGATTTTTTTTAATACAAAGAAATATTATTTTAATTTAAATAAAATTTATCATAAGTTGTCAATATTTTGTAATATATATTTTTCATATTGATATTTATTCTTGTTCAATAACAAATTTTTTCATTATTCATAAATGTAACTCACATATGACCACTTTAAAATAGATCACTTTTAATCTTATCTTAATTTATCTAACCTTCATATAGTAAATTTTTAAATGTCTTATATTAATCAACTTAACGTTATAAAAAGTATATATATTTTGTGATTTATAGCCTTAATATTATTATGTTGCTTCATTAGAGAAAATGATTTCATAGAATATGGTTTTAAATGAACTAACTTTACCAAAAGAAATAAACTAGTCATTATAATTATTTAGTATTTCAAATAGAATAATTATATAATATTAAATTAACACATCTTATAAAGTTTCATTTCATTACTATTTGTATATAAATGGTCATTATGATTAGCATAAAAAAATGTTCTTTTTTATATAAATTGTTTAAATATTTATTGATTTTCACAATCCCATTTAATTCTACTTAAAAAGTTGACCCTGATTTGCAATAAACCTAACATTATCATATGACTCGCTACTTATTTCTTACTAATAATGATATTGATGTAGGATTGTCTCTGACACAATGCAATCTTGTTTTAATATATTTTATGTTTTCCTAGTGTGGTGTACATACTTAATTTGTGTGTGTTGTCTTAGTTTGTCAACTCCAGTTTGGTAGATCAATGCATTCATGCTTGAATAGTGGAAATTAATTTTCCTCCAAAAAATCCTATTGCCCCTGTACAAGATTTAGTTGTGCATGTCATATTTCCTAACCCTACAACCTCATGCATAATTTATGTCCCTATGCTTTACCTTTGGATAGACTTTATGACCAATGTGTAGACTTCAGTGCTTATTTTTTGCATATAAATATTATGCATGCCCTCTAAAACCCTTGCATTATCCCCACAACACAAAAAATCATGAAAAATATTCCCCCATCTAGATTAAATAATCTAGTAGCCTTTCAAAAGTCAATGGATATTAGATTTTTAGATAACACTATTATATTTTTCTGGTGTTATCTAAAAATAAATGAGAAATATGGATCAACCCACAAACCATCTCCTAAACTCCTCATCAATGAATGATAACATAAAATCAAATGCACAAGGAGATAACCATGTTAAATTTCTCTCAAAATGAATCCTCTAGAAATAACTATCCATAGATCAAGATTCATATCCATGAAAGATAAAGTAAAATAACTATCCAAAATCAATCATCGTGACTCAACTAATTCCCATGAGAAATCAAAGAACGAAACATAACACATCTAAAAGAAATAATGGACAAATACCTCTCAAATGATAAATTACTGAGTAGACCAAGACTGGGGTCCAATGAGAATACTCCTCTAGGATAACCAAGTCATCATGACTCACTCTAAGAACAATCTCCTCTATCTTTCCATCTTGAACTTACATCCATACCTAGGTGAAAGCTCCTCGACCTTCTTGTTAAAACCTTGAAAGAGTAACCATCTCAAGAAAATGTCTCTTTAAATCACAAGAGAACTCTAGCCTCACCCATGTCTCCAACTATCCATGAGCACATGTAACCAATCAATACATGTGAAACTCCAAATGCAACATAGCATCATCATGAAGTAAACAAGCAAATGATCATGTACTCAATACAAAGAGAACCACCAAGATCTATGCCAAAGCTCCAACCGCAGAATCAGAAACCTATCATATGTGAAAATACAATCTAACCATCTCCTCCTAGGAGATCACATGCACCAATACATACATCATGGTATCAAGAGAACCCATATCATGCCAAAACTCTAAGCTAGCATCAAGAGTAAACCATGACATAATATCAAACACACCCTAAACCAAGAAAATACATATCCAATCACATGAAGATAACCATCACCAATGATGCATCCACGTCATTTCCAACAACTCACACTGAACCATGCTACTGAACTACACATGGCATCATGACTACCATCTCCTCCACGAAGATCACCTAGGTCTACACACGCTCAATTGCAATATCAATAACATACAAGTGAAACCAAGACCTCCAAACCAAGAAGATGCATACAACTTCCAACAAATCATCACTCTCAAAAGCTCCCACTAAAAGTGTATAACCAATGAATGCACCAAGATATCATGACATCATGATCAAACCATATGCTACAAGTCCCAACAACCAGCTAATTAGGTACTCTAATCATCCACCCTCTCATCCCAAAGAACCATACCAATACACAAATGACCATAGACAAGGCCAACTAACAAGTCTACAACAAAAATGAATCAAACCTGGTGGATATAGATGCACCATAGAAAAATGGTCCCTTAGCATTTTCATGGTCTCTTAGGCCTTTCCTCTTGATGCTTGGTCTATTTTACTTTGATTTAATGTTGTAATGTGGCCTGAACATTCACATTAGGTCCTAAATATTCAAATTATGACATTTTGTGAGGGTGTTGTGAAGTATTGTAAAACATTTCTACACTTTTATAGACTTTATTCATTATAATTCACCTAAAACTGACCTTTTCATCACGTATCAAGTCCTATTTTGAAGTTTGGTAAAGTCTTCTAACAAGATTTTATGCTTTTCTAGGCATAATTTCACTATTTACACCTTTCTTATGCTTTATTTGACCCCTTTATGCCCTTATAAGGCTTAAGTAAGTGTGTTTTTTTATGTAAACCCAACAAACAACGTTAAATGCAAGATAATTTCTGACACCCACTTTCAAGTCCAAGGTGGGACCCATTTGCCATAGGTGGCGAATGAGTCCCTCATGGCTCAGCATTCAAAATATTTCAAAAAAAATTTAGGTTTTTATTTAAAATCACCTTATGTCAACCTATGATGAGGTATCATCAGGTTACTAAGGCACAATTGTGTATAAATATGTGTTTTTCTCCTCATTTTACATCTCCTAACTTATTCAAACAATCTAAGCATTCAAATTAGCATTTTAGCACTTTGCATCATCTAATCAAGCATCAATCAAGCATTCAAGGGCAACCATTATTATATCTTCATATTTTCTTCAACAAAGGTTTGGTAAGTTGGTAGCATTTGCATGTTATTTGTTTATCATTCTCTTCCATTTCATCATTTTATCAAGGGTTTGATTACCAAAGTGGGATTTGACCAAGGAAAATCCCTATAACCTAACCCTTAACCTTTTTTTGCCTATTGCATGTGTGTTTGCAAACTTGTGTATACATATTTGACAAGCTATTAGGTGTTGAAAAGTGGAAAATAAGTCAAAAAAAAAATTCAAGTCAATCATAACCTATTTCAAGCTTAGAGAAGACATTTTGTCCATTTTTTGCATAATTAACTTCGTCAACCCGACAAGCAATCAACCTCATATCCTGTGCTACATAATTGGTTCTTGATTTCTCATAATTTTTGAAGAGGACTGATTCACCATTAGTGGAAAATGAGTCCCACCTTAGGGTTGTAAATCCATATTTTGTTAGATTCCAGATCCCGACATTTAGAAACTAGCTTTCAACAGTTTTCATCAGAAGCAGGACTATTTCGCCATCAGTGGTGAATAAGTCCCACTAGCGATTTTTAGTGATTTTTGATAGCATTTAGAATACTCTAGATTCATCATTAGACCTCCAAGTGCAATCTGAATTAGACTTCTTCTTTTCTGTTTTGTATTTATTCATACCTAGTTCATGTTTGTACATCACATTGTATTTTCCAACATAGCATAATTCTTAGGTTTTAGTCTCTCAAATAGTTCATTTAACTACACTAGAACATTCCATTTAGTCTAAATAACATCATACATTGCATAATATGAGTGAACCACCTAGACTTTTGAGTGGGGTTTATCTCTCTCCCTTTAGGTGAAATGTTCCTAAGAGTGCAAGAGTAGCTTATAAGCCCTACCCAAAAAACTATGGTTCAACAGATAGTCCACATCTGATTCATCCCACTACATCTAATAGTTTGTACACACCTACAAGCTACATAACTTGCAGATCCAATCTCTAAACATGCAAACTCATCATCACATTAGTAACCTACAAATTGAGATATCAAATAAGATAATCTAGTAGACATCAAGACTCAAACACCAAATCAACCACAAATTTGATTTTCCAACCATGTCCACAAATGAGTAACCCTATTCAAAGAACCAAAAAATCATCAAGGAGATAAAAACAACCTCCTAACATCAAACCAAATCACCATTGAACAAAACTTTTGATGATCCACTACTTTTATGAAATCTTGTAGTGCCTTAATTTTTTAGTGGAAGATGGCATGGACTCTTATCTACCTATAACTAAAATTTGGATTTATGGATTATTCTTTTGATGATCCATTGCTTTTATGAAATATTGTAGGGCCTTAATTTTTTTAGTAGAAAATGGCATGGACTCTTATCTACCTATAACTAAAATTTGGAGTTATGGATTATCCTAAAACTTGTCACATAAATAAATTTAATAAAAGGTGTTAGAAATAAAACTCATAATGATGTGATCATCCTTATGTAATGCATCCTTTAAGCTATAATAATTTGTCACCTTAATTATGAGAAATTATTTTTTCATTGTGAAAAAAACTTAGTTTGAGTTAAATAAATGTAGAGTGCTATCAAAAAAATTTCTTTTATTTTGAATATTTGGCTAAATTATATGACATCATCATTCATATTTGTTAATGCCACCATATTTTAATAATAAATAATATGTATAATTTGTGCTATGGTATTTTGAAGAATAGTAAGATTGTGTCATTTTTCTTGTCGTAATCATTTTATTTTTAACTTTCATTAAATTTTTTTATACTCTTTCTGTTGGTGTAAATAGGTGTTTTACCTATCTAGTTCATTTATAAGTCCTATTTACATGTTAATTTTACTTAAGTCCTAATAATATTTCTAGAATTCTTAGGTGTCATGTGATCTTATCTTATTTTATCATGATATTTAATACTTGTTTCCTAGGTCATTTAATAATTTTTGAGGTAATTGTATTATTATAAAGGATTAAGACACATGTCATAATCTTGTCTAATCCTATACATATTCAATTAATAAATTTTGTATCCTTTAATCATAGAAAGCTATTCTTGGGTATGTGCAGGATCATCATGGAAAAAACAGGCCCTTAAGTGGCAAAAATTCAAAAATCAGAGTTAGGCAACTTGATCGTAAAATTTGATAAGTTATCTATATTATTTCAAAAATATGTAACAATAGAATCTGTAGAAAATTGAATGTAGTTTCTAAACTAGTAGGTATGTTTACAAAAAAAAATTGTTTGGTGAAAATTTGAAATTTCAATAGAGTGGTATTTAAATTTTAGGGAAAAAATAAGAAGTAGGTGTCTATTTGACCACCCTAACCAAAATAAAATGATAATATTTTCTTATAATATTTTAGATATAAGTAGAGGATGCATGCCTCCATGTGATACATATTTTTGTGTATTTTTTTCCAAGTAAATAATTAATTATGAATTTTTTATTACAACTTTTAAAAATTATAAAAACTCGTGTGTCTGAACACCTTAACTTGGTCAAAACTTTATGAAATTCAAATTTATTTTTTAATCCTATAGTATGTGAAGCATAGAATGTGACACATGTTTTGGATTCAAAAAATGTGATACCATTTGAAAGCTATAGATGTTTTTCAATTAGCCTATCAATCAGGACTTTAGTCGTAATTGGAATAGAAAATGAATAATAATTACTTATTAAATTCAAAGTAAAACATAATTTATATTAGTGGAAAGGTGAGAATCTCCTTTAAAAACCCTTTTCGTTTCATCAGTTTTGGGTAAAAAAATAGTCGACAGCCACATACCCATCATATTGGCACTTTTTGGCCCATCATGATCCTGCACATACCCTCTTGTCATTTCTCTATTGTGGAAGATATTCTTGTTTGGTAGCTAATCCTAGGGTGTTGGGAGTTCACATTCAACTCCTACACTTCTAATTATCTATAATATATATTTTATATTATTTTTGTTATTATTATTCATGGTATCTACTTTAAATTCCTTGAAAATCTATAGTAAAATAAACAAAAAAATTATGCTAATACTTTGTTACATGATTTTGATTTGAAATGGAATTGTAGAAATGATATTCAAACATGCAAGTTTGTACCTATAGAATTTACAAAGGATGTGTTTGACTTTCTTTGTATCTTTGTATGGTGTCTAAATAAAGTTATAGATGACTTTTCTAATTTTATTTAGGCTCTTGGCAACACAAATTTCATATTATTTGATTGGTCATCATTGAACCAAAGCATACCTATTTTTCTAAATGAATTCTTATCATAGCCTTTCCATTGTTTATGGATTAACTCATATGATGGTTGTCAACTCTTGTTACCCTTTTTTAGGTCAATAGGGAACTCTCAACAATCTTTTCTTATTTTATAATAGATATTAGTAATCTTGGAGTTGGATATATTATTATTTCAATTATTTTAAGCTTAAGGATTTTTCATGGCATATGATTCTTCTAAGAGAGTGGCTTAGAATTTTTGCTAAATTCACTTAGATTTGGCATGTTTCAAAGTGAAAATTCTTTTTAGGATTTGAAAAATATATTAAAAAAAAAATTCTTTAGATGCTTTATTGAAATTCACTTCACTTTTTCCTAAGGCTATCATTTATTCCAATGTTCTTATACAAATTTAGATGCAAGAAAAAAATTACAATTAAAGTGGCATATCTACTTATGCTTTTAGATCATCAGTGTAGTACCTTGTGTATGGTTTCCAAGGTCCCACTGAATCAAATTTCCAACAAGGTAATTCTCCTCTTATGGATGTTGACATAGACACATTATGAATGCATAAGATGGTCATGATTTTTAGTCACATGCTTCTCAACCCCCTTCAAGAAGAG